>JAKSZT010035616.1:0-68971 GCA_026826555.1 Tolypeutes matacus | reverse complement strand
TTTTTCAGAAATGGACATGGATGACATAGGATAGGAATACTTAGAAAAGGATAAATATGGGGCAACCAGATTGACTGAGAAAATGTTTTGAAGGAAAATGGTCATTAAGTGAATATCACAATTTCTCTTCCGTGATTAACCGCATTTTTTCTATATTGTAGTGTAAGAGTAAAATGTGGAAGAATTAACACTTTATAGTGCTTTAATTTTTTTCCTTAACTAAATGGGAGGTAAATATTTCCCCCTGTATCATACAATGTGTGTTTTGAAAATTTTTGCATCACTTATTTCGTCCAAAGATGGTAGAACTGAAAGCATAAATCTGAGCATATCCAATAAGAAAGGACATCACCCAGTGGTCCTTATTTGGATCAGAATATCATGTGGAATGCTTTTGCCTTCTTTAATTGGCAAGTTGACCAAAAGTTCAGATATGCCATGGGAAATTTCTGCTTTGCAGCTGTCCTTTCCAAATATAATAACATGTGGAACCCCATTTTATTCTCAAAGGAGAACAAAATTTGGCAATATTACATTCTCACCTTATGCACTGTGAAAAGGTTAGATGAAATGTACAACTGTGTATGTGATAAAGATTTTATTATATGTGAGGAAGGACATAAGGGGCAATTGATGTCTTCCTTAGCATACATCTCTCTTATGCACTAAAATAAAGATCTTCTCTTAGAAATCAGTTTCTCTCAAAACTGCACATATATATTTATATATCATATATATTTATATATCATTTTACAAATATTGGTATGTATTGTGAAAAATTTGATTTTTACCCACAATAAAAAAAAATGCACAGATACTTTTTATTAGAGAAAAGCTGATCAACTGAACAAACCCATCAAGATAATATGATGACCAGAGGGCAACAGAAAAATACAAATGACTCTGAGAAACTGGAAAATATGGACCAGTCCAATGCACAAAATAAAAACCAGGAAGCAATGCAGAACTTCGAACAACTAATCAAAGCTATCCAAACAAATATCATGGACCAACTTAAAGAACTGAAGGAAGAGATTATGGTTATAAAGAAGACACTGGGAGAACAGACTGAAGAAATAGCTAACACGCCTAAAAAGGTAATGGATATGATGGTGAACAAAGGCACAAGTCAAGAATTTAAAAAGACGCTGGACTCACATAGCAGCAGATTTGAACAGGCAGAGGAAAGAATTAGTGATATGGAAGAAAATACAGTTGAAATCAAATAGATTGTAGAACAGAGAGACAAAAAGATAGAAAAAACCCAGCATGGTCTCAGGGAATTAACCGATAATACAAAACGTACAAACATACGCATTATGGGCATCCCAGAAGGAGAAGAGAAGGGAAAGGGAACAGAAGGAGTGTTGAAGGAAGTTATGGCTGAAAATTTCCCAACTATATTGAGAGAGATGGACGTGTAGATCCAGGAAGCACAGCGCACCCCAAATACTATAAATCCCAACAGGCCAACTCCAAGACATATACTTGTCAAAATGCCCAATGCTCAAGACAAAGAGAAAATACTCAAGGCAGCAAGAGAAAAGAGAACCATCACATACAAGGGAAGCACAATAAAATTAAGTGCTGATTTCTAGGCTGAAACCACGGAGGGAAGAAGACAGTGGTATGACATAGTCAAAACACTAAAAGAAAAAAACTTCCAGCCACGAATTCTCTATCCCGCAAAAATTCTTGGGCCATTCTAGGGAACAATGCAATGGTTGTCAGCACAAAATTTTGCTAAATGATGGCCACACCCAAAGTACAGCCACTGATTCATGTGTTCCCATTTCTCCCAGACTTGGGAGACCCACCCTGATCCCTGTGCCTGGTGTTAATGACCTTGTTTGAATCTTCTATGGACCCCAGAATTGTATGTTCCTACTAACCCATTGCTGTTTGTGTAAGCCTTTTCTATGTAGAACAGTTTGGTTAGATTCAGATAAGGGTCTTTTTGATTAGTCAATTTTTGTAAGATTGCTTTCATTTAGTTAACGTTCTCTGATTAGATTTCAGGCACAAGGATGGACGCAATCATTGTTCTGAAGTCCTACATACATGGACCACACAGAGAAAGAGTGCTCTCATGTTTACCCTGCCATATGAGAGGTGTCTCCCGGATATCCTACAAGTGTGGAGAGACACAGAAACCCTGAGAGGCTGATGGAGAGGCCAGAGGTGGGAGAAATGGGACATCTTGAAACAGAAGACATCCAGGTCAGAGGAGAAGGGAGAGGTGTCATCAATTGCATCTGAAGGCCCACTGCTGACCTCAGTGAGAAAGTGAGTTTCGAGGAGAAGGCAGAGAGAGAAAGGCAGGCCCAACATTTTGCC
This sequence comes from Tolypeutes matacus, assembly GCA_026826555.1. Lineage (NCBI taxonomy): Eukaryota > Metazoa > Chordata > Mammalia > Cingulata > Chlamyphoridae > Tolypeutes > Tolypeutes matacus. The sequence continues at coordinate 66,634 of JAKSZT010035616.1, read as the reverse complement.
TTGGCATGAGTCCAGCAGCTGACCCTTGTTAAGACAGCATTTTAAATGATGATTGGATTTTGACATTTTTACAGCCACAGAACTGTAAGCTTTAACCCTAATAAATTCCAATAAAGGCCAAACAGTTTCTGGTATTTTGCTTTGGCAGCGCTTGGCAAAATCAAAGAGCTAAGGACAAAGGTTTGGAGAGCTGCCCTGTTCCCAAATGGCACTTTGATGCTGCTGCCAGGGAATTCACCTGTAAACTGTGGGTGTCTCCACACTATGCAGGAATGTTTACTGGTAAGATGGATGGGGAAGTGCTCTTGTTCAGCAAGACCTGCAAGATAGGGAGTGAGGCAGGGGATTCACATGGTTCAGGGACTAATATAAAGTCACAGATGCCCCAGTATGATGTACCTGCCTCAGGCAGGTGTGGGCCAGATGTACAGGGTGAGATTAAATCATGGGACCTGGGCACTGGTGCACAGAGGAGTCAGGGCACAGACAGGAGACTACCTGCTCCTGCTTCTTTTGCCATTCCCTCCTTCCCTTGGCCTCCAGCGTTGACCCTCTGAGGAGGCTGCTCTTACTGTACCCCTCCTGGTTTTCAGGCACAGACTCATGTCTCCTACTTCCAGTTCTACGTTCACCTTCTCCAATCTGGGGGCAGGTAAGACAGAGCAATGCCAAGATGAAAAATGTTGATGACAGGATCGAAATGTCAAAATTCACAGTACAGCATTGGATACAGCAATAACATCACTAGAATGAGCAACATTAGGCGAGTGACTCTAATGAATTGTACAGAAATCCCAGAAAGTTCTGGACCTAGGGCTGACAAGAATAGAAGTAAGGTTATGAGAGAGCGCAATGTTTGCAGGAAAACTCAGATGGTCCCGATGCCAGATATTTAGGTGATTAATTAAATATAAAATTTTCAACAGATTCTTAACAGTGTTGAAATGATGCAGCCTTCCTCAATCCCAGAAGAGAAAGGAGGTGTTGGATGGGAAGAAACTGATGAACAGTTACTGGAGAAGGTGGAATGTAACACGTGTTCACTGCAGTTCCCCCAATCCAGAGAGGGAATGTCCTTTTTTGGAACCAATCTCTCAGAGCCCCAATGAAAACCATCATCATATGTTCTATGACCACAAAGGAGGACAGGGAGAAAGCCCTGCTCAGCACTCACAGCCTCAGGTAGTGATGTGAGTCACTCCGGCCGGTCTTCACTGGGGAGTAAGCAGCAGGAAGACCGTCTTTTGCTTTGGTGTTAACAGCCCTCTAACCAGACACGTGTAGAGAGCAGTGTGCCCTTCACAGAGTCATGTCCATGCTCCTTGTGCTCTGTGCTCACTTTTGCTGAGGGTGGGCTCCACCAATCCAGGCAGAGAGGAAGGTGCCCAGGGGAGAGAGAAGATTTCCTTTATGGGTAACTGTATTTGCAAAGGGTTAGGAGAAGTGCCCCCCTCCAGTAACATTGCAGAAATAAATCACCATCATCAAATCAACCACTTTGTATGATTTCATTGTGTACTATTTTCATAATTTCTTTTGAATTATAACCAAATTATCTGTGCCAATAGTGTAAAAATAACTTATGTCTCTTATGGCAAACAATAAAATTCCTTCTCTAGCCTCAATCGCCATTCCTCTTTCTTCAGAATTATCTGCATTGGCAGATTATTTTGGGTACACATTTCTGTTTGTAAATACATGCATTCTCTAGTTTTGTTGATCCCATAGCTTATCACATATGAGAAAAATATTGGAGTACAACATAAAAATATAAATAAATTTTCTAATTTCTTAAAATACTTGAGATTAGAGGTATATCGTCTAATTATGAAAGGATAATTTCTGATTTTAAATAATAAAGAAAATTGTAGTTAAGTAAAAAGCAGGCAACTGTAGTTCAGTGGCTGTTAAACTTGAATCCACATCAGAATCAGGTGATAAAACAGAAAAAAATATAAACCATTGGGGTGCCTTAAAAGAAAATGCTACAGGAGAGGGGCAAGATAGCATGAGTTTAGTAAGATACTCACTGAATAGCTCTCTGGGGATGGCCAATTTGGGAAGGGTCCTGCCTAATGTTCTGTGCTTTCGGCATATGGAGTGAGAAGCTTGGGTCACCTAGCAGCGGGCATATCGATGGCGTGGAGTGATCGGTGGAAATTCTTGAGTTTTGAACCTCCCTGTGGGCTCCTCAGATGGCTGAGCCTACCCACAGGGAAAATAGCTGGTTTCAACCATGAGTCCTGCAACCGTGACTAATGCTCCTGGTTTGAGGCACCATAATCTCAGGGAAGGAGGGCTCTGACAGAAGGTGTAGAGGGGTTTAACTTTTGTGGATTTGGCTGCCTGGAAACCCACATAACCCTGGGGATCACATAAGCTGGCTTGAAGCAGAGCCAGACTTAGGAGAGAGGCGAACCTGCTGAGGAAACCTGATTTACACAACAGAACTTTGACACAGAGGCCTAGCCCCAGAAGGGGTGGAGTCAGACAATTTTGTTACTCTGCCCTGACAAGCATCATAGCTTCACTCCCATGGGGGGGCAGGAAGTGGGAAGGGCTTGATTAGTTTCCATAGCCTATTTAGTGCCCCCTTGGTGAAGGGAGTGATCTAGCAGAGAAAAACTTTTGGGGCCCTTATATCGCCAAAAAGAAAAAAAAAATAGACAGTCAGTTTAAAAAATGAATTCCTGCTCTTAATTTAGTTTAATACTGAAAATGTGCCTCAAAACCTTCAGAGAGAATCCAGAAGGGAAATTGAAAAACACAAGTAGGCTGAGAGGATCGGCAAGGACACTCGAAGTAACACTTCATCCATAGCTTTGTTTGCTTGCTATTTTGGTTGTTTGGTTTTTCTCTGTTTTTTTTTCATTGTCTCTTGATTTTCTTTACTCTTTTCTCTTCCTTTTCTGTTTTCCTTCATTTTTTAAAAAAATTACGTGTTCCTAGCTTACCTCTTCTTTGCTGTTCTTCTTCTTCAGTGATTTCCTATGCTCTCTCATTGATATTGTACCCCAAGCTATCTCTTATCCTTCCTTCAGCTCTCTGCCTTCTGCTTTCTGTTGAGATTATTAGACACTATGCTTTTTCATTAGCCCACAATGTAAGTGGACCATTTTTTTTTCTATCTATTTTGTTTTCTTCTTATTTTATAAATATTAGCTTTTTCCTTTTAGCCTTGTCTTTACTCTTCCTTTCCCTCCTCATCATTCTAGCCTTCTAAATCATTATATGTATATTCCTCTATTTGGTTCCCCAGCCCATTGTAGGCACTCCACTTTTTTTTTCATGTAACAGTACACTGCCTACACAAGTTAATATTCATTTCACTAAGCCCTATTTGGCTCCTCTTCTAAGTTTTATCAATATTACTATTATCCTTCTTCCTTTCTCACATCTTTCAATTCCTCTGGAACTAATTTTTTGCCTTCAACGTAATATAGAAAGAAGCAAGGAAACAAAATAAGAAGCCAAATAGTCAAAGAGAAAACACACACACAGAGACACCAACTAAATAAAACTCGAGAGGGCAGAGAGAAGTTAATCAACTGAATAAGCCCAGCAAGATAAAATGATGACTAGAGGGCAACAAAAAATTACAAACCACCCTGAGAAACAGGAAGACATGGACCAATCCAATGACTAAACTACAAACCAGGAATATATGCAGAATATCGAACAACTAAACAAAGATCCCCAAATATATATCATGAAACAACTTAATGAAGTGAAGGAAGACATTAAGAACATAGAGAAGACACTGGGAGAACATACTGAAGAAATTAGAAACATGCCCAAAAAGAAAACAGATATGATGGTGATCAATGGCACAATCCAAGAAATCAAAAGGATGATGGATTCACATACCAGCAGATTTGAACCGGCAGAAGAAAGAATTAGTGATGTGGAAGACAATACAGCTGAAATCATGCAGATAGTAGAACAGATAGACAAAAAATATATAAAATATCCAACAGAGACTCAAGGATTTAACTGACAACCAAAAACACACAAACATACACATTATGGGCATCCAAGAAGGAGAAGAGAAGAGAAAGGGAATAGCAGGGGTGTTGAAGGCAATAACGGTTAAAATCCTCCCAACTCTATTGAGAGAGATGGATGTGCAGATACAGAAAGCAAATTGAACCCCAAACAGTATAAATCCCAACAAGCCAACTTCAAGACATATACTCGTCAAAAATCCAATGCTCAAGACAAAGGGAACACACTCAAGGCAGCAAGAGAAAAGAGAACCATCACATAAAATGGACGCACAATAGGATTAAGTGCTGATTTTCATCTGAAACCATGGAGGAAAGAAGACAGTGGTACGACATAGTCAAAGTACTAAAAGAAAATAACTTCCAGCCATGAATTCTGTATCCACCAAACTGACATTCAAAAATAATGGAGAATTCAAAACATTCACAAATAAACAGAAATTAAAAGAGTTTGTCAATAAGAAACTGGCACTTCAAGATATACTAAAGGAAGTTCTACAAGTTGAAAGGAAAAATCAGGAGTTAAGAGAGTTTAAAATCAACTAAAAAGACAAAAACAGAAATCAAACAACATATGACATATATTGATCCAAAGAAAATATGGCTGAAGTAAGAAATTCATTGTGAGGAATAACACTGAATGTTAATGGATTAAATTCACCACTCAAGAGAGACAGGTTGGCAGAATGGATAAAAAAATATCATCCATCTATATGCTGTCTACAAGAAACCCACCTTCGACCCAGGGATTCAAGGAGGCCGAAAGTAAATGTCTGGAAACAATTTTACAAGCTCATAATAGCCATAAAAGGGCAGGATTCTGATTCTAATATCAGACAAAATAGACTTTAAATGCAAAACTATTGTAAGAGACAAAGATGGACCCTATAGATTAGTAAATGGGGTAATCTCTCAAGAAGAAAGAACAATCATAAACATTTAAACACCTAATCGGGGTGCCTTAAAATTCATGAGGCAAACTCTGGAAAAGCTAAGTGGAGAAATAAATGAATCTACAATCATAGCAGGGGACTTTAAAACACTATTAACATCATTAAACAGAACATCAGGACAGAGAATCAACAAAGAAACAAAAACTCTCAACAATACATTACAGGACCGGGACTTAATAGACCTATACAGAAAAATATACCCAAATACATCAGGATTTACATTCTTCTTGAGTTTCTCTCCAATATGAGTTTTTTTTCATGTTCTTTGAGATCTGATTTGTACCTAAATGCTTTTCACATGCCCTACATGCATACGGTTTCTTTGCAGTAGGAAATCCCTTGTATCTGAGATTTGACATTTGAATTAAAGTTTTCCCAAATATCTATGATTTCTTTTCAGTAAGAATTTTCTGATGAATAAAGAGGTTTTCCTCAGGTTGAAAACTTTCCCACATGTATGACATTTCTAAATTTGTTTGTGTGTAGCTTTTAAAATAGGAGTAAAAAATGATAGTAAATAGCAGCCTACATTCAGGACACTCTTATGGTTTATCCCTAGTTTGAATTTTCCCATATTCCATGAGGTTTTGTTTCTGATTGAATCATTCCCATATTGATTACAATACTAACTAATGTATGAATATTTCATGCTGAGTGAGATTTAATTCCTGGCTGAAAGATTTCCAGTATACCTTACATACACAGGGTCTTACTCCTGCATGCTTCTTTGTTATTGACTTTGTTATGAAATCCCAAATGGTTTCTCTGAAGGACTAATTCTCAAGTATTTCATGACGTTAAATTTCCAAGAAAACTTCACACTCATTACACTTAAAGGGTAAATGTACACTACAAATGGGCAAACTGGCAAGCATGATGCAAATTCCTTCCCAGTTAAGTTACATTCATAGAAGTGTTATTTTGAGGAAACAAAACTTGTTGCCACAGAAAAGATCTTCCCAATTTTCTTACATTCCCTGCCTTCATATTAAATCTGTACTGCTGTGGAAGTGGATATAGCTTCACACACAAGCCTTTTGTTATGTGGTTCTTTCTGCTTCTTAATGTCCTATGCTTCTTCATAGTTTGTAGGGTGCAGCAAAAGCAATGCCTACAGGGAAATTTATAGCATTAAATGCTTTCATTAGAAAAGGGGAAAGATCCAATATCAATCATCTAAGTGTCCAATTTGGGAAGTGCAACAATGTTTCCTTTTTATTTGTCTCATCCTTTATGGCTCTTCTTGCTTCAAAAGGGCATCACATACAGTTTGGTGACTTCATAACTTGGAAATGAGGAAGTGATACAGCACAGGATTAATGATGGTGACAAAACAACACCGCATAAACAAACCCTGGAACATTCAGGCTTTTGGAGGATAAGAAAGGCGCAGCTTCCAAAGATGCACGAGTAAGGTGGCCCCAGAACAAAGGCCAAAGTGGCAACCCATGAAATCCTAAACATTTTGTTTGGGACTGTCTATTTTTATTGTTTTTTTTTTTTCCTTCTATTTATGTGGATGAGATGCAGTATTTAATATTCTATAAAGTTTACCAGGGAAATTATAACACTTTTGCTTGCCTTCCCAAATCCACACTTATTATTTGTTATTGACTTGTGAAATAATGTATTTTAAAACATTTTATATCATGTATTAGTCAGCCAAAGGGGTGCTGATGCAAAACGCCAGAAATCTCTTGGTCATTATAAAGCGTATTTATTTGGGGTAGAAGCTTCCCATAACCTGGCCATAAAGTATAACTTTCTTCCTTAACCAGTCTGTTACCCTGACTTTGACCTAGACATCTGCTGACGTTTGCCAGGTTTCAGGTTTATTGTGTTCCTCTCTTCCCAGGGCTATGTTTCTCCCTGGGCTCAGCTCCTCTGTTTCTTCCTCAAGGCCAGCTGTAGTCTATGAGGCTCTCTAAGCTTTGCCTCTCTCCACAAGGCCAGCTGTGAGCTGTCAGGTGAATGGCTTCTCTCTTTTCCCCCGGGCCTCCTGTCCTTGCTCATCAGAACTCCATCATCAAAAACTACTCCAATTCTGTCCATTGCCATGTCTTTTTATGTTTGAGGCCCCACCCACTAATAGGAGGGCCTCAAGCACTCTATGGACTGTGTCCCAGTCAATGCCCTTATCATAACTTAATCATGCCCATATTAATAGACCAGTTTACAAGCATCATCCCTTAAACATTATTGGAATTCATAAAAATATCAAACTTCTACATATCCAGTTACCCATCTTATGCTCTATATTATTTTATGGTGTATTTGAACACTTTATTGATGTCCTAGGCCATGGATATTATTATTACCTTATCCATTCAATAGTCATTTAGGAAGATGAAGGAAAAATATTTATAAATATCTTAAGTTGAACATTGGTTATTTTTTTTAAATGCATATATGTTTATTTGTTTACAAAATGTTGTTTCTCTCCATGCTTACATGAACCAGCCCACTGTGGGACAGTTAATTACATGTATTGAGTGGTTGAGGGTTGAGTTTTTTTTAAAATTAATTAATTTAATTAAACTAAAAAAAATAGTCATTTAGGTATATGAATTTAATTAACAGATATTGTTCTTTAATACATCCTGAATCTTGACTCTTCTGAGGATATTTTTTTTTGCCTGAAGAATATTCTTTTACATTTTTTTAAAAGTGAGTTACTTCTAGCCTACTTTATTAGATTTTACTCATCTGTAAAAGTATTTATTTCACTTCTTCCTGAAGCATTGAGATGAATTAAATCTCAGGCCATCTACGATCTCCACTGCTTTTGAGAGCACACTTAGTGTTGAACTTCTCCATTCTGTTGTAAATGTAATCAGTTCTTTTGGGAAGAAATTAGGGGCTTTCAGTTTTACACCCTGCTTCCTGCCCCCACCCCCGGAAAATCTGTGTGCTGTGGCTCTGGGGATGGGAATGATTGCACACCTCTGAGTTACACACCTGGTTTTGGAGCTAAGATTTGGTGGAGAAAGCACAGTATATTGCATTCTTCTTGGGACCTTTCTGGGGACCAGTGCAATTGTGGTGAGCACCCAGTTTTGCTCAATGATTGCCACACCCAAAGTGCAGCCTCAGCTCAGGAGTTCCCATTTCTCCTGGACTTTGGAGACCCGTCCTGATTCCTGTGACCTGGGTTAATGTCACTGTTTGAGTCTTGTGTGGACCCCAGAGAAGTATGTTCTTACTAACCTCTTACTGTGTGTGTAAGCCTTTTGTATGTAGGACATTTTGGTTAGACTCAGATAAGGGAACTTTCAAGTAGGGCAAATTTTATTAGAATGCTTTAGTTTAGTTAAGGGCGTCTGATTAGATTTCAGGCACCAGGATGGGCCCAATCATTGTGCATAAACCTACATACGTGGAACACACAGACAAGTGTGCTGCCATGTTTACCCTGCCATGTGGAAGAGGGATCCAAGATCTCCTAGAGCTATGGAGAGACACAGAAACCTGAGATGCTGAGGGAGAAGCCATAGGTTGTAGTCATGGAGCAGCTTGAAGCTGAAGGCATCCAGTCCAGAGAAGGGAGAGGTGTTAGCAATTGTGGCTGATGGCCCACTGCTGAGGTCTGGGAGAAAGTGAGTTTGGAGGAGAAGGCAGAGAGAGTCAGGCAGGCACAACATTTTACCCTGGCAGGATTCCCGCAGCAGCTGACCCTTGCTAAGACAGGATTTTAGACCATGACTTGATTTGGACATTTTCACAGCCTCAGAACTGTAAGCTTCAAACCTAATAAATTCCAATAAAAGCAAACCTTCTTCTGGTATTTTGCATTGGCGGCACTGGGGAAACTCAAACACCGAGGACACAGATTTAGAGAGCTGCCCTGTTCCCAATCAGCAGTGTGATGCTGAGGCTCAGTGATTTCACATGTAAACTGTGGGTATCTCCAGACTAGGCAGGATTGAGTAGGGGTAAGATGGAGGGGGAAGTGCTCTTGGCCAGGAAGGCCTGCAAGACAGAGAGTCAGGCAGTGGTGTTACAGGGTTTGGGGACTAGTGTAATGACACAGATGCCCAAATATAATGTACCTTCCTCACACAGGGGTTGGCCAGGTGGGCCGAGGCAGATAAAAGTATGCGACCTTGGGTCTGGTGCAGCAGAGAAATCAGGGCACACAGAGGAGTCTCCCTGTTCCTGCTCCTTTTGCCCTTCCCTCCTTCCCTTGGTCTCCAATCTGGACCCTCTGAGGAGGCTGCTCTTACTGCGAGTTCTGAGCAGGGCTTTCTCCTGGTCCTCCTTTGTGCATCCACAACCTATGATGATGGTTTTAATTGGGGCTCTAAGATTTTGGTTCCCCAAAAACAGTCCTTCTATGGCTTGGAGAATTGGAGTGAACACTGGTTATATTCCTGCTTCTTCAGCTGTTCATCAGCTTCTTCCCATCCAATACTTCCGTTCTCTTCTGGGATTGAAGAGGTCTACGTAATTTTGAACTCTGTTCAAACCCAGGGGTTCCCGTGTAATATTTTGGGTATCTAAGCACCTCTTAAAATATATTTATATGTATATACATAAATAACATTCTTGTAAGCAAATGCACATATATGCATATATATTTATATATCATTTTGCAAATGTTGGTATGTATTGTGAAAATCTTGATTTTTACCCACAATAAAAAAAATATGATGAAAATTTTATATTTAATTAGTCTGAGAAATATTTGCCATCTGGACTCTCTGAGGTTTTCTGCAAACATGGCTCTATCTCACAACTTTACTTCTATTCTTGCCTACCCTAGTTCCCAGGAATTTCTGAGATTCCCTTAGTATTTATTAAGGTCATTGGCCTAATCTTCCTCATTCTGGTGATGTTATTTCTGTACCCAATGCTGTAATATGAATTTTGATATTTCCTTCCTGGCACCAACAGTTTTCATCATGGTATTGCCCTTTTAAGCTGCCCCAAGATTGGATAAGGTGAATGTGCAACTGGAAGCAGGAGACCTGAGTCTGTGCCTGAGACTCAGGAAGGGTACAGTAAGAGCAGCCTCCTCAGAGGGTTAACCAAGGAGGCCAAGGGAAGGAGGTAAGGGCAAAAGGAGAAGGAGGAGAAAGTTAACTGTATGTGCCCTGACTCCTCTGCTGCACCTGATCAGAGGTCCCATGCATTTATCTGCACCAGTCCATCTGGCCAATCACTATCTGAGGCAGGTACATCATACTCAGGCCTATGTGACTTTAGACTAGTCCCCAAACCATGTGACTCCCCTGCCTGACTCTTGTCTTGTATGCCAGCTGGTGAAGACCACTTCTTCCTCTGTCTTACCAGTACTCATTCCTGCCTAGTCTGGAGACACCCACAGTTTACAAGTGACTACACTGAGAAGCAGCATCACAATGCCATTTGGGAACAGGTCAGCTATTCAACACGGTGCCGCTAAGTGTGTGAGGTTGCCAAGTGCTGCCAATGCAAAATACCAGAAATAAGTTGGCTTTTACTGGAATTTATTAAGGTAAAAGCTTACAGTTCTGAGGCTGTCAAAATGTCCAAATCAAGGCATCAGTGGACTGTAATACACCATTATCATCATTAGACAGAACATCAGGACAGAGAATCAACAAAGAAAAAAATACTCTCAACAATACATTAGAGGACTTGGACTTAACAGATACATACAGACCAATAAACCAAAATACATCAGGATTTACATTCTTCTCGAGTGTACATGGATCACACTCCAAGATAGACCAAAACCTAAGCCACAGAAAAATTCTCAATGAATTCAGAAAGATTGAGATTATACAAAGTAATTTCTCTGATCACAAAGGAATTAAATAGGGAATCACAAAGGGCCAGAGAAACAAGTTATGCACAAGGATATGGAAGTTAAACCACACAGTCTTAGAAAAACTGTGGGTCAAGGAGAAAATCTCAAAAGAAAACAGTAACTACCTTGAAACTAAAGAAAATGGAACACAATTTATCATAACCTATGGGATGCAGCCAAATTTGTCCTGAGACTGAATTTTATAGACATGAATACATATATTAAAAAAGAAGAAATCTAAAATTGAAGACCGAACTGCACACATGGAGGAATTGGAAAAACAAGAACAAACTATAACTAAATGAAGTAGAATGAAGGAAATAACAAAGATTAGAGCAGAACTAAATGAAATAGAGAATAATAAAGCACTAGAAAAATAAACAAAACAAAAAGCTGCTTCTTCGAGATTATCAATAAAATTGACGAAACTTTAGCCAGACTAACAAAGAAAAAGGGAGAAAAGATGCAAATACATAAAATAGAGATCGAGAAAGGGGATATCACTACTGACCCCACAGAAATGAAGAGCATCATAAGAGGAAACTTTGAAAAATTATATGCCAACAAGAATGATGATTTAGAGGAAATTGACAAGTTTCTAGAAACTCACAAACAGCCTACATTTATGAAAGAAGAAATTGATGAACTCAACAGTCCAACTATGGAAAAGAGCTAGACTCAGTCATCAAAAACGTCCCTACTAAGAAGAGCCCAGAACCAGATGGCTTCACAGCTGAATTCTATCAACATTCCAGGAAGATATAATGGCAAATCTTCTTAACCTCTTCCAAAGAATAGAAATAGAAGGAATATTTCCTAAGATATTCTATGATGACAAAATTATCCTAATACCAAAACAAACAAAGATACCACTAGAAAGGAAAATTGCAGACCAATTTTTCTAATGATCCTATATGCTAAAATCCTCAACAAAATACAGGACAATAGCATTCAACAACATATCAAAAGGATTATATACCATGACTAAGTGGGTTTCCTCCAGGTTTGCAAGGATGGTTCATTATAAGAAAATCAGTCAATGTAATACACCACATAAACAAACAGTAAGAAAAAAACACATGATCATCTCTATAGATGCAAAAAAAAAAACATTTATAAATATAGAACTCTTTCTTGATAAAAACACTGCAACAGATAGGAATAGACAGAAATTTTCTAAATATGCTAAAGGGTATATATGAATAACCCAAAGCTAACTCATCTTCAATGGTGAAATACTAAAAGCCTTCCCTCTGAAATTTGGAAATGACAAGGATGCCCACTATCACCACTCTTATTTAACATTGTCTTAGAAGTACTTGCTTGAGCACTGAGCCAAGTAAAAGGTATAAAAGGCATCCAGATTGGAAAAGAAGAAGTAAAAATTTCATTATTTGCAGATGACGTGATCCTATGTATAGAAAGCCCAGAGAAAGCTACCACAAAGCTTCTGGAACTCATAAAGGAGTTCAGTAATGTTACAGGTTATAAGATCAATGCTCAAAAATCAGTAGCATTTCTGTATACCAATAATGAGCAATTGGAGGGGAACTCAAGAAAAAAATGCCATTTACAATAGCAAGTAAACGAATCTAATAACTAGGAATAAATTTAACTATAGATGTAAAGGACTTATATACAGAAAACTACAGAACACTGCTAAAGGAAATCAAGGAAGACTTTAATGAATGGAAAAATATTCCCTGTTCATGGATAAGAAGACTAAACATCATCAAGATGTCTATCCTACACAAACTACTCTACAAATTTAAATGCAATGTAAAATCAACACTATATTTTTAAGGAACTGGAAAAACTACCTCAAAATATATTTGTATATGTAGGAGACCCCAATTGCTAAAGACATATTGAAAAAGAAAAATGAATTTGGAGGTATCACATTACCAAACTTTAAAACATATTACCAAACTACAGTGATCAAAACTGCATGGTATTGGAACAAGGATAGACCTACTGACCAATGGATTCAAATTGATATTTCTGATATAGATCCTCACATATACAGTAATCTGATATTCACAAGGCTACCAGCCCACTCAGTTTGGAGTGAAAGGCCTCTTTATCAAGTGGTGCTTGGAGAACTGGATTTCCATATCCAAAAGAAAGAGAAGAATACCATCTCACACCTTATACAAAAATCAACTCAAGGTGGATCAAAGATGTAAATATAAGAGCCCAAATCATAAAGACCTCGGAAGATAATGTAGGAAAGCATCTACAGGACCTTGTAATAGGAAATCATTTCATGAACTTCACAGCCAAAGCACGTGTAGCAAGAGAAAAAATATATAAATGGGATTTCCTGAAAATGAAAATTTTCTGCACATCAAAGGATGTTATTAAGAAATTAAAGAGGCAGCCTACCAATGGGAGGAAATATTTGGCAACCATATATGTGATAAGAGCCTAATATCCTGCATATATAAAGAAATCCTATGCCTTGAAAATCAAAAGACAAGAAACCCATTAAAAATTGGGCAGGTGAGCTGAAAAGACACTTGTCCAAAAAAGAAATACCAAGGGATAAAAAACACATGGAAAAATGCTCGACATCGCTTGTTATCAGGGAATTGCAAATCAAAACTACAATGATATAACATTTACACCCATCAGAATAGCAGCTATAAAAAAAACAGCAGACTCTAAGTGTTGCAGAGGATGTGGAGGAATAGGAGCCCACATCAATTGCAGGCACGATGGCAAAATTGTCCAGCCACTGCGGAGGACAGTTTGGTGGTTCCTCAGAAAACTAACAATTGATCTTCCCTATGATTCAGCAATTCCACTGCTGGGTAAATACACAGAAGAACTGAAAGCAAATATATGAACAGATATATGCACACCAATATTCACAGTGGCATTATTCACCATAGTCAAAAGTTGGAATCAGCCCCGTTGCCCATCAAAAGAAGAATGGATAAGTAAAACATGGTACATACATACAAGCTAATATTATTCAGGTGTAAGAAGGAATAAAGTGCTAACTCATGGAATAACGTGGATGAATCTTGAAGACCTTATGTTGAGTGAAGCAAGCCAGGCATTGAAGGATGAACAGTATATGAACGCACTGATCTGAACTGAGAAAAGTGAGCAGTCTCTGAGAACCATTGTCTGAAAGATAGGTTAACAAGGGAGAGAAAGAAAAGAGTAGGTTGTGAACCATCACCCATATGGATATAATCTATGGTAAAGGGATAGAATATAGTTGCATATTGAAGGATAGGACAGATGGGTAGTGATATTATTGGGTTTGGTCATGCAGGGTTGAGAGTTGTTTAGATTAGGAAGGGCAGGTTGGAATACCTAGCACATTTAACTATGAATCATGTCATTCCATGAGTCAAGAGAGGGGAGTGTCCTATGCCCCAGGGGGATGGGGCAGAAGGAACAGTTAAGATCAAATTGGGTATTTAGTGTTCATGGGAAACGTTTTTCATTACCTTACAGTAATGGACACAGGACATGTTAAATATCATAAAAAATTATTGAACTGTACCGTCTAAACTGTAAACTATATTGTAAACCACTGACAATGTTTAGTTGCTATATTTTAATATCTATATAACAGTTATAACAATGCTAATATCCATTTTAAAAACGCTTTTAATATGGGGTGGGGATGGGAAGGGGAGGTTGCATATGTGGGAGTCTCTAGTATTCCATGTGTGACTTTGCTGTGACTTAAAATTTCTTTGAAAATTAAATATAAATTTCGGAGACACTGGGGAATGAGAGGAGGAAGGTGTCATGGTACACTAGATACCCGATAATACAGTGATAAAGAGAAAAAAGAATATTTTTTTTAAAAAAGAAAATTTTTATTTTTTGCCATTTCTGAATGACCCAATCCGCTAATTATATTTTATTTTTATTTTTGTTTTTTTTTCCTCTGAGTTTCCTTGTTTATATCCCTTGCATTGAAGCTTATCATTATAATTTCTTTATCCTATTTATTGTATTTGGTTATTACATTGGCTCCATGATCAAGGAAGGTTAAGAACACACAAAGGGTTACAATGGGTGCTGCAGAGGATCATTGGTGGGTGGTGTCTTGGATGGGGGATTCATGGGAATAAGTTCATCTGAATATACATGAAATATATATGAAATTGTTCAAATGATCAAGGGATGAGGCATGGTCATGGTGTATACACAATCAATCAATAAATGAGGGAATCTGAATTCCCAGCCTGGAAATCTCTGCCATATTCTCCAAGGGGGCCGCATCAGTCCCCTGAGTGCATGAGCAGTTTCTGTCAAAAGAGAATGGCTCACTGATGGGTTCTTGTTATTGATGAATAGCCTTATGAGTCTTTGCTCTTGTAATTGAAATTTAGCTTAATGTTATGGGGTGACTAAGTGCTGCCACCTGAGAGCTTTCTTGTTGCTCAAATGTGGCCTCTCTAAGCCAAATTTAGGATATGAATGCATTAACCCCCACCAACGTGGGACATGACTCTTAGGGATGAAACTCCATATCAATGAAGGATTAATACCAAGTGCCAACTGACAACATGATTGGAAAATGACCTTGAATAAAGGGGGAAAATGTAAAGAGAAATAAGTTACTGTGATTAAGAGACTTCAAAGAAAGTCGGGAGGTCATCCTAGAGGTAATGTTTATGCAAACCTCAGTAGGATCTCATAGAACACCAAAGTGGATATCACCCCACACAGAGGGTTTCCTGAGGGCTCTGAAGACGCCCAGGTCCTACATAAGTGGGGATAGCCACGGAGAATGATGCCTTATTAGTGGGCTCTACTTTGGAATCTGTGCTCCTGAGAGTGACAGAGTTGGACTCAAATAAGTCCTCCGTGCACATGGTCCATTAGTCCCATCTATTCAAACCTATATGTGATCCTGGAATTCTTAGGTGTACTTCCAGAGACTGGAGCCTCTGATCTACCTATGTTCCAGGTGTACATGGAACCTCGGTGGAGCTACAACTCCTACCCTACAACTCAATTGACTCATGCACATAACCTGGCGAGGAGACAACGATGGGCATCGGCCATCCCAGGGAATGGAGAGGTCCTGCAGCTGCAGGCAGGATAATCCCATCCACTGCATCAATGGGATATAAGCCCTCTCTCACTTGGAGGTGGAGTGGACTTCACCATCCCAGTCGCCTCAGGATTGGGGGGAGAGCTGTGGACTAGAGTGGACTTAATGGTATTATGTTGTAGACATATTGTGATTCAAGCAATTTAAGAAATTATAAGAGTGAGGTGGAGTCGGTGGCCCCTGGACACTTTTGTGGCAAGGAGGCAAAGGGCAGCTGAAATACAAGGGAGTGGTTTGGGACTTGGGGGTTGTCCTGAGTGGCATTCCTGCGATGGATGTAGGCCACTTTACATCAGCATATACCATGCAGAATTGTGTGGTAGAGACTGTAGTCTATGATGTGAACTGTGGTCTATGCTTGGTGGGAAGGCGCCAGGATGTGTATATCCATTGGGGGGGTGCCAAACCGATTAAGGATGTTTGTGTGAGATGTTGTTGGATGTGTGGGAGGTGGGGAACATGGGAATACCTGTAATTGCTGTGTAATATTTACATAAACTATGCACCATTTAAAAAAAATATATGTAAAGAAACCGTATTTAGGTAAGCTAATGCACATATATGCATATATATTTAAATATAATTTTATAAATAATAGTATGTATTGTGAAAGTTTTGATTTTTACCCACAATAAAAAAAGAAAAAAAGAAAGAAAATGGTGCAATAATGGGTAGCATTGTTTTTAAAATGGTAATTTTTTAAATGCTGAAGGAGAATGTAATGGATTGAAGAACCAGAGAAAAGAACCAGCATAATTTGAAATGATTGGAAAGCCCATCTTTACATAAAATAAGAGAAATCTCATGTTCTGATGCTTGAATCAGTGGTAACAAATTGAACACACATGAGTTTGGGAGAAAGTGTGGGAGGAGCACATCTCAGAACAAACTGCAAGTGCACTTTTCCTAGAGGAGAAAGACATCCTGAATTGTCACAGCCGCTTCCTTAAGAGATTGGCAACCAGTTGCACAGATTGCAGGGGGAGATTATTTGGAGATTCACATTCATTACAAACACAGGGCTTCTCTCCAGTATGAATGTTGTAATGTTTAAGGAGATACTACCTCTGACTGAAGGCTAGTCCACATTCCTTACATATATATTGCTTCCCTCCACTATTAATTTTCTTATGGTCAGTGAGATTTGATTAGCTAATTAAGGCTTTCCTATATTCCTTACAGATATAGGATTTCTCTCCATTTTTTCTTCTCTTGTGTGTAATGAGGCTTGATTTCTCAATGAAAGCTTTCCCATGTCCATCACATTCATAGTGTTTCTCTGCAGTATGTATTCTCAGATGGTTAATGAGGTTTTCCTTCTGGTTGAAGGCTTTTCCACATTCATTTTATATATAGGGTTTTTCTCCAGGATGAATACTCTGATGTCTAAGGAACAATTTCTTTTGGGTGAAGGCTTTTCTGCATTCTTTACATTCATTTTGTTTTTGTCCACTATGAATTTTTTCATGTTCTGTGAGATATGACTTGTACCAAAAGGCATTTTCACATGACTATCATGCAGAGGGTTTCTTTGCAATAGGAATTCTCTTGTATCTGAGATTTGACATTTGATTAAAGCTTTCCCACATATATCTGATTTCTTTTCAGTAAGAATTTTCTTATAAATGAAGAGGTTTTCTGTCAGGTTGAAAACATTCCCACCTGTATTACATTTCTATGCTTGTTACCCTGTATGGCTTTTAAAAAGAGTAGTAAAACATGACTCTAAAGAGCAGATTACATTGGAGACACTCATACAGTTTCTCTCTAGTTTGAATTTTCTCATATTCCATGAGGTTTTCTTTCAGGTGGAAGCATTCCCACGTTCATTACAATACTAACTAATGTGTGAATATTTCATGCTCAATGAGAATTATTGCCTGGCTGAATGATTTCCAGTATTCCTTAAATACACAGGGTTTTACTCCTGCATGTTTCTTTCATGTGACTCTGTCTTTCCGAAATTCATGAATACCAAATTGTTTCTCTGAAGGATTAATTCTCATGTATCACATGAGGTTTAATTTCAAAGAGAACTTAATACTCCTTACACCTAAAGGGGAAGACTATGATGTGGGACAACCTGGCAATACTCATTGTCTTCATTCGTTTGTCCTTACATAGATTCCCTCATGCTTAGGTAAACATGAAACAAATTCCTTCAAAGTGAAGTTACATTCCTAGAAGTGTTATTTTGAGGAAACAATGGTGCTGTCAGAGAACATACTTTTTCAACTTTCTTACATTCTCTGCTTTCATCGTAAGTCTGTACTGATGTAGAAGTGGATATAACTTCACTCACAGTCCTTTTGTTACGTGGTTCTTCCTGCTTCTTAAAGTCCTATGCTTCTTCATAGTTTGTGGGGTGCAGTAAAAGCAGTGCTTAGAAGGAAATTTATAGCATTGAATGCATTCATTAGAAAGTAGGACGATCCAATATCAGTCATCTAAGTGTCCAGTTTGGGAAGTGCAACAATATATACTTTCTAAATTTTCTGTCATTCATGGCTCTTCTTGCTTCAAATGAGCATAACATCCAGCTTGGAGACTTCATAACTAGGAAATGGGAAGGTGATACAGGACGTGATTTATCACGGGAACAAAACAATACCCCATTAATCAACCCTGGAAACTTCAGGCTTCTGAAGGATAGGAAAGGTGCACCTTCCAAAGATGCACGAGTGAGTTGTCTCCAGAACAAAGGCCAAAACTGCAAATCAGGAAATCCTGAACACTTCGTTTTTGACTGATTTTTTTTGTTCAATTTCTTTTCTCTTCTATTTATTTGGATGAGATGCACTATTTAATATTCTTTAAAGTTTACTGGGGAAATTATAACAATTTTGCTTGTATTTCCAAATCTGCACTTATTGTTTTTTATTGACTTGCCAAATAATATATTTAAAACATTTTATATAATGTATTAGTCAGCAAAAGGGGAGCTGAAGCAAAATAACATAAACCTCTTGGTCTTCATAAAAGGTATTTATTTGGGGTAGAATCTTACACGTACCAGGCCACAAAGCATATGTTTCTTCCTTCACTAAAGTCTGTTACCCCATCTTGGAGCAATACAGTTGCCAAAATTAGCCTGGGTTCAGTCTTCTTTTGTTCCTCTCTTCCCAGCGCTGAATTTCTGTTTCCTCCACAAGGTCAGCTGTAGACTGTGATGCTCTCTAAGCTATCCCTCTCTCCACAAGGCCAGCTGTGTACTGTCAGGTGAATGGCTTCAATCTTTTCCCCATGGCCTTCTCTCCTTGCTCATCAGAACTCCAACATCAGAAACTACACCTCTGTCCTTTGCCATGTCTTTTTTGTTTGAAACCCCACAAACCAAGTGGCAGGGCTCAACACCCTACTGACTGTGGCCCTTTCAACACCCTTATAAAAACTTAGTCATGCCCAGATTAACAGAACACTTTACAAGCATAATCCAATATCTATTTTTGGAATTCATAATGATATCCATCTGCTACATATCCATTTAGCCATCTTAAACTATATATTATTTTACAGTGTATTTTAACACTTTATTGATATCCTAGGCCATGGATATTATTATTACTTTATCATTCAATAGTCATTTAGATATATGAATTTAATTAACAGATATTGTTCCTCAATCCATCCTGAATCTTGAAACTTCTGAGATTATTTTCTTTCTTCCTGAAGAATATTCTTTTACATTTCTTTTTAAGTGAGTTGGTGCTAGCACACTTTATGAGTTTTTACTCATCTTTAAAAGTATTTATTTCAATTCTTCCTGAAGGATTGAGATGATTTTAATATCAGACCCTCTAAGATCCCCATTACTTTTGAGAACACATTTAGGGTTGAATTTCTGCAATCTCTCATAAGTGTAATCAGTTCTTTGGAGAAGAAATTAGGGGCTGGTACACACTGCTTCCTGCCCCCCATTCACCAGGAAAATCTGTGCACTCTGGCTCTAGGAAAGGGAATAATGGCACACCTCTCTGAGTTACACATTTGATTTGGAGAAAAGATTTGGTGGAGAAAGCACAGTATATTGAGTTCTTCATGGGACCATTCTAAGGACCAGTGCAATGGTGGTCAGCTCACCATTTTGCTCAGTGATGGCCACACCCAAAGTACAGTCACTGTTTCATGAGTTCCCATTTCTTCCAGACTTAGGAGATCCCTCCTTAACACGCTGCCCTGGGTTAATGCCCTTGTTTGAGGCTTGAGTTAACACAAGAAACGCATGTTCTTACTAAACCATTGCTGTGTGTGTAAGCCTTTTGTACGTAGTACATTTTGGTTACTTTCAGATAAGGGTCCTTTCGATTAGGTCACTTTTTGTTAGATTGCTTTAGTTCAGTTAAGGACCTCTGATGAGATTTCAGGCACCAGGATGGACCCCAATCATTGTGCTGAAATCCTACATACATGGAACACACAGAGAACAAGTGCTGCTATGTTTACTCTGCTATATGGAAGAGGTCTCTAGGATCTCCTACATCTGTGGAGAGACACAGAAACCCTCAGAGGCTGAGGGAAAGGCCAAGGCTGGAGTTATGGAGCAGCTTGAAACTGAAGATATCCAGGCAAGAGGAGAAGGGAGAGGTGTGAGCAATTGTGTCTGATGGCCCACTGCTGAGCTCTTGGAGAAAGTGGGTTTGGAGGAGAAGGCAGAGAAAGACAGTCAGGCCCCACATTTTGCCTTGACAGGAGTGCAGCAGCAGGTGACATTCTTAAGACAGCATTTTTGATGATGCCTTGATTTGGATATTTTCTCAGCCTCAGAACTCTAAGTTTAACCCTAATAAGTTCCAATAAACACCAACCTATTGCTGGTATTTTGCATTGGCCGCACTTGGTAAACTCAAACAGCTAGGGACACAAATTTGGAGAGCTGCACTGTACCAAAATGGCACTGTGATGCTGCTGCCCAGTGAATTCACCTGTAAACTGTGGTTGTCTGCAGACTAGGCAGTAAGGAATTCTGGTAAGATGGAGGAGGAAGTGCTCTTGGGCAGCTAGGCCTGCAAGACAGGGAGTCAGTCAGGGGACTCACATGGTTTGGATTCTAGTATAAGAACACACATGCCCCAGGGTTATGTACCTGACTCAGGCAGTTGGCCAGGGGTGCAGGGTGAGATAAAGCATGGGACATGGGGTCTGGTGAACAGAGGACTCAGGGTAAAGAGAGGAGACTACCTGTTCCTGTTACTTTTGCCATTCCTTCCTTCCCTTGGCCTCCAGTGTTTACCCTCTGAGGAGACTGATTTTATTGTGTCCCTCCTTATTCTTAGGCACAGACTCTTGTCTCCTCCTTCCAGTTCTACATTCACCTTCTCCAATCTTGGGGCACCTAAAGAAAGAGCAATGCCAAGATGAAACCTTTTGCTGACAGGATGGAAATGTCAAAATTCACATTACAGCATTGGCTACAGCAGTAACATCACCAGAATGAGCATCATTAGGACAGTGACCATAATGAATAGTACAGAAATCCCAGAAAGTTCTGGGACCTAGGGCTGACAAGAATAGTAGTGAGGTTATGAGAGAGTGCAATGTTTGAAGAAAACTGCAGAGGGTGCCGATGCCAGATATTTCTCAGACTTTTTAAATATTAAATTTTCAACATATTTTTAACAGTGTTGAAATGATGCAGACTTCTTCAATCCCAGAGGAGAATGTAGGGGTTAGATGGGAAGAAGCTGATGAACAACTGAAGAGGCTGGAATGAAACACGTGTTCACTGCAGTTCCCCCAATCCAGAGAGGGAATGTCCTTTTTTGGGACCAAACCCTCAGAACTCCAATGAAAACCATCATCATAGGTTTTGGATCCACAAAGGAGGACAGGGAGAAAGCCCTGCTCAGCACTCAAAGCCTCATTTAGTGATGTGAGTCACTCTGGCCTGTCTTCAGTGGGGAGTAAGGAGCATGAAATCTGTCTTCTCATGTTGTGCTAACAGCCCTCTAACCAGACACGTGTAGAGAGCAGTGTGGCCTTCACATGGTTGCATCCATGCTCCTTATGTTCTATGCTAACTCTTGCTGATGGTGGCCTACACCCATCCAGGCAGTGTGGGAGGGTGTCCAGGGGATAGATCAGTTTTCCTTTATGGGAAACTGTATTTGCAAATTGTGAATGTAATGTTGCAGATACAAATTAATATCTTCAATTGAACCAATTTGTATAATTTCATTGTATACGATATTAATAATTTCTTTTAAATTATAACCAAATTATTCATGCAAAGAGTATAAAAATAATTTATGTCTGTTATGGCAAACACTAAAATTCCTTCTCTATTATCAACCACCTTCCTCAGAATTACCTGCATTGGCAGATTATTTTGGGTACACATTTCTGTTTGTATATACATGCATTCTCTAGTTTCATCCATCCCACACCCTATCACATATAAGAAAAATGTTGGAGTACAACTTAAAAATGTAAATAAATTTTCTCACTTCTTAAAATACTTCAGATTAGAAGTATACCAACTTATTATGAAGGGATCATTTCTGATTTAGAAAAATAAGCCAAATTGGAGTTAAGTAGAAAGCAGGTGACTGTAGTTCAGTGGTTGTTAAACTTGAAACCACATCAGAATCTGGTTAAGAAACTGAAAAAATATAAATCATTGGGGTGCCTTAAAAGAAAATGCTACAGGAGAGAGGCAAGTTGGCATCAGTTTAGGAGGATACACACCGAATAGCTCTCTGGGGATAACCGATTGTGGGCGGGGTCCTGCCCAAGGTTATGTGATGTGGGCACACGGAATGAGAACCTTGGGTTAGTTAGCAGTGGGCAGATCAGTGGCGTTGAGGTATCATTGGAGATTCTAGAGTTTTGAGCCTACCTGTGGTGGTAAACACAGATGGCTGAGCCCCAAACACAGGGGCAATGGCTGGTTTGAACCATGAATCCTTCAACTGTGACTCACACTCCAGGTTTGAGGCAGCATACTCCGAGGGAGGGAGCACTCTGAGAGTAGGTGTAGATGGGTTTAACTTCTGTGTATTTGCCTGCCTGGACCCCTCATAGCTTTGGGGATCATAAAAGCTGTTTTGAAACAGCACAAGGGTGAGGGTAGAGGGGAAACTGCTAAGGAAACCTGATTTACCCAGCAGCCCGCTGGCACTGAGGCCTGGCCCCAGAGGGGGTGGAGTCAACCAATATTAACAATCTGCACTGACAAACATCATAACTTTTATCCCCTGAGGAGTCAAGGAAGTGGGAAGGGCTTGATTAGTTTCCACAAGCCCACTTAGGGTCCACTTGGTGAAGGGAGTGATCTAGCAGAGAAAATATTTTGGGTCCTTTATATGACCAAAAAAAAAAAAAAAAAAAGAAGAAGACAGTCACTTTAAAAAATGAATTCCTATTCTTAATTCAGTTTAATACCGAAAATCTGCCTCAAAACCTGCAGAGAGAACCCGGAAGGGAAATTAATAAAAACAAGCAGGCTGAGAGGATCCGCAAGGACACTAGAAGGAACACTTCCTCCTTAGCTTTGTTTGACTGCTTGCTGGTGTGGTTGTTTGGTTTTTCTCTGTTTATTTATTGTCTCTTGCTTTTCATTCCTCTTTCCTCCCTCCTTTCTGTTCTCCTTTATTTGTTTTTAAATTAAGTGCTGCTGGCTTAACTCTTCTTTGCTGTTCTTCTTCTTCATTGATTTCCCATTTTCTGTCTATATTGCTATTGTATCCCCCAAGCTATCACTTAGCCTTCCTTCATCTGTCTGCCTTCTGCTTTCTGTTGTGTTTCTCAGACACCATGCTTCTTCATTAGCCCACAACTTGCAGGTGCCAATTTCTATTCTATCTATTCTGTTTATTTCTTATTTTATTAATATTAACTTTTTCCTTTTAGTCCTTTCTTTACTCTATCTCTCCCTCCACATCCTTCTAGACTCCTAAATCATTATATATATATTCCACTATTTGGATTCCCAGTTGATTGTAGGTACTCCAGTTTATTTCCTATGACTTTACACTGCCTACACACGTTAAATATTCATTTCACTAAGTCCTATTTGGCCCCTCTTCTAACTTTTATTAATATTACTATTATCCTTCTTCCTTTCTCACATCTTTCAATTACCTGGCATTAATTTTTTGCCTTCAAGGGACTATAGAAATAAGCAAGGATACAAAATAAGTAGAAAAAGTGTCAAAGAGAAAACTTAACACACACCAAAACACCAACTAAATTAAACATGAGAGGAGTGAGAGAAGTTTATCAACTGAATAAACCCAGAAAGATAAAAGGACGACTAGACGGCAACAAAAAATTACAAACCACACTGAGAAAGAGGAAGACAGGGACCACTCCAATGAACAAACAAAAAACAAGGAATATATGCAGAACATCAAACAACTAATCAAAGATTCTCAAACAAATATTATGAACCAACTTAATGAAGTGAAGGAAGAGATTAAGGATATAAAGAAGACATACGGAAGAAATTGTAAACATACACAAAATGATAACGGATACAATGGTGATCAATGGTGCAATCCAAGAACTCAAAAGTATGCTGGATTCACATAACAGCAGATTTGAACAGGGAGAAGAAGGATTAGTGATGTGGAAGACAATACAATTGAAATCAAACACATAGTAGAACAGAGAGGCAAAAAATTTATAAAAAATCCAGCAGGGACTCAGGGATTTAACTGACAACACAAAACACACAAACATTCACATTATGGGCATCCCAGAAAGAGAAGAGAAAGGAAAGGGAACAGAAGGAGTGTTGAAGGAAATAATGGCTGAAAACTTCCCAACCCTATAAAGAGAGATGGATGTGCAGATTCAGGAAGCAAAGTGCACCCCTAACAGTATAAATCCCAACAGGCCAACTCCAAGATATATACTCGTCAAAATGTCCAATGCCCAACACAAAGAGAAAATACTCAAGTCAGCAAGAGAAAAGAGAACCATCACATATAAGGGATGCACAATAAGATTAAGTGCTGATTTCTCATCTGAAACCATGGAGGAAAGAAGAAAGTGGTATGACATAGTCAAAGTACTAAAAGAATAAAACTTCCAGCCACGAAATCTGTATTGAGCAAAACTGACATTCAAACATGATGGAGAGTTCAAAATATTCACAGTAAAACAGAAACCAAGAGAGTATGTCAATAAGAAACTGGCACTTCAAGAAATACTAAAGGAAGTTCTACAAGTTGAAATGAAAAATCAAGTTAGGAGATTTTAAAAACAACTAAAAAAGACAAAAACAGAAACAAAACAAAATATGACATACATTAATCCAAAGAAAATATGGCTAAAGTAAGAAATTCGTTGTGAGTAATAACACTGAATGTTAAGGGATTAAATTCACCACTCAAGAGACAAGAGATTGGCAGAATCGATAAAGAAATATGATACATCTATATGCTGTCTCCAAGCCACCCACGTTCGGCCCAGGGATTCAAGGAGGCTGAAAGTAAATGGCTGGAAAATAATTATACAATCTAACAATAGCCATAAACGTGCAGGAGTAGCTATTTTAATATTAGTCAAACTAGACTTTAAATGCAAAATTATTTTAAGGGACAAAGATGGACACTATATATTAGTAAATGGGGTACTCTGGCAAGAAGAGAGAACAATCATAAACATTTACACACCTAATCAGTGTGCCTCAAAATTCATGAGGCAAATTCTGGAAAAGCTAAGTGGAGAAATAAATGCCTCTACAATTATAGCAGTGGACTTTAATACACTATTATCATCATTAGACAGAACATCAGGACAGAGATTAACAAAGAAATAAAGACTCTCAACAATACATTAGAGGACCTGGGGTTAGCAGACATATACAAAACAATAAATCCAAACATATCAGGATTTATATTGTTCTCGAGTGCACATGGATCACACTCCAAGTTAGATCGCATGCTAGGCCACAGTAAAACTCTCAATGAATTCAGAAAGATTGAGATTATACAAAGTAATTTCTCTGATCACAATGGAATTAAGTTGCAAATCACTAAGGGCCAGAGGGACAAGTTAGGCACAGGGATATGGAAGTTAAACAACACACTCTTAGACAAACTGAGGGTCAAGGAGGAAATCTCAAAAGAAATCAGTAACTACCTTGAAACTAATGAAAATGACAACACAACATATCAAAACCTATGGGATGCAGCCAAATCTGTCCTGAGACTGAAGTTCATAGCCATAAATAGATATATTTAAAAAGAAGAAAAACCTAAAATTGAAGACCTAACTGCACACTTGGAAGAATTGGAAAAATAAGAAAGAACTAAACCTAAAGGAAGTAGAATGAAGGAAATAACAAATATTAGAGCAGAAGTAAATGAAATAGAGGATAAGAAAGCACTAGAAAAAATAAAACCAAAGGTGGTTCTTCGAGAATATCAATAAAATTGACAACCCCTTAGCCGGACTAACAAAGAAAAAGGGAGAACAGATGCAAATACACAAAATATGGAGCTAGGAAGGGGATATCACTACTGATCCCACAGAAATGAAGAGCATCATAAGAGGATACTTTGAATAATTATATGCGAAAAGGAATGATAATTTACAGGAAATGGACAAGTTTCTAGAAACTCACGAACAGCCTACATTGATGAAAGAAGAAATTGATGAACTCAACAGTCCAACTATGGTAAAGAGATAGACTCAGTCATCAAAAACCTCCCAACTAAGAAGAGCCCAGAACCAGATGGCTTCACAGCTGAATTCTATCAACATTCCAGGAAGATATAATGGCAAATCTTCTTAACCTCTTCCAGAGAATAGAAATAGAAGGAATATTGCCTAAGATATTCTATGATGACAAAATTATCCTAATACCAAAACCAAACAAAGATACCACTAGAAAGGAAAATTACAGACCAATTTTTCTAATGATCCTATATGCTAAAATCCTCAACAAAATACAGGACAATAGCATTCAACAACATATCAAAAGGATTATACACCATGACCAAGTGGGTTTCCTCCAGGTTTGCAAGGATGGTTCATTATAAGAAAATCAGTCAATGTAATACACCACATAAACAAACAGTAAGAAAAAAACACATGATCATCTCTATAGATGCAAAAAAAAAAAAAAACATTCATAAATATAGAACTCTTTCTTGATAAAAACTCTGCAACAGATAGGAAAAGACAGAAATTTTCTGAATATGGTAAAGGGTATATATGAATAACCCAAAGCTAACTCATCTTCAATGGTGAAATTCTAAAAGCCTTCCCTCTTAGATTGGGAAAAAGTCAAGGATGCCCACTATCACCACTCCTATTTAACATTGTCTTAGAAGTTCTTGCTCAAGCACTGAGTCAAGTAAAGGCTATAAAAGGCATCCAGGTTGGTAAAGAAGAAGTAAAAATTTCATTATTTGCAGACGACATGATCCTATACCTAGAACGCCCAGAGAAAGCTACAACAAAACTTCTGGAACTCATAAAGGAGTTTATAAGATCAAAGCTCAAAAATCAGTAGCATTTCTGTACACCAATAATCAGCAATCGGAGGAGGAACTCAAGAAAAAAATGCCATTTACTATAGTAAGTAAAATACTCAAATAACTAGGAATAAATTTAACTATAGATGTAAAGGACTTATATACAGAAAATTAAACAACACTGTTAAAGGAAATAAAAGAAGACTTCAATAAATGGTAAAATATTCCCTGTTCATGGGTAGGAAGACTAAACATCATCAAGATGTCTATCCTACCCAAACTACTCTACAAATTTAATGCAATCCCAATAAAATTCAACACTGTATTTTTTAGGGAACTGGAAAAACTACCTCAAAATATATTTGTATATGTAGGAGGCCCCAAATTGCCAAAGACATATTGAAAAAGAAAATTGAATTTGGTGGTATCACATTACCAGACTTTAAATCATATTACAAAGCTACAATGATCAAAACTGCATGGTATTGGAACAACGATAGACCTACTAACCAATGGAATTGAATTGAGAGTTCTGATATAGATCCTTACATATACAGTCATCTGATATTCAACAAGGCTACCAGCCCACTCAGTTGGGTGTGAATGGCCTCTTTAACAAGGGGTGCTTAGAGAACTGGATATCCATATCCAAAAGAATGAGAGAAGAATACCTTCTCACACCTTATACAAAAATCAACTCAAGGTGGAACAAAGATGTAAATATAAGAGCCAAAACAATAAAGACCTTGCAAAATAATGTAGAAAAGCATCTACAGGACCTTGTAATAGGAAATGGGTTCATGAACTTCACAGCCAAAGAACGAGCAGCAATAGAGTGTGGGATGTGGTGGGAGGTGTGGGAGGTGGGCAACATGGGAATCCCAATGGGTTTCATGTAAAATTTTGGGTATCTAAGCACCTCTTAAAATATATTTATATATATATATAAATAACATTTTTGTAAGCAAATGTACATATATGCATATATATTTATATATCATTTTGCAAATGTTGGTATGTATTGTGAGAATTTTGATTTTTACCCATAATAAAAAAAAAAAAAAAAAAAAAAAAACAGAAAAGAAAAAAGGAAAAATATATAAATGGGATTTCCTGAAAATCAAAACTTTCTGCACATCAAAGGACGTTATTAAGAAAATAAAGAGGCAGCCTACCAATGGCAGAAATTATTTGGCAACCATATATCTGATAAGAGCCTAATATCCTGCATATATTAAAAAAGCCTATGGCTTGAAAATAAAAAGACAAACAATCCATTCAAAAAATGGTCAGTTGACCTGAAGAGACACTTTTCCAAGGAATAAATACCAAGGGATAAATAGCACATGAAAAAATGCTTGACATCGCTTTTTATCAGGGAAATGCAAATCAAAACTACAATGAGATAACATTTACACCCATCAGAACGGCAGCTATAAAAAAAACAGCAGACTCTAAGGTTGGAGAGGATGTGGAGGCATAGGAACCCTCATCCACTGCTGGCGGGATGGCGGAATGGTCCTGACACTGCGGAGGACAGTTTGGTGGTTCTTCAGAAAACTAAGAATAGATCTTCCCTATGATTCAGCAATTCCACTGCTGGGTAAATACCCAGAAGAAGTGAAAGCAAAGACACGAACAGATATATGCACACCAATGTTCACAGTGGCATTGTTCACCATTGCCAAAAGCTGGAATCAGCCACGGTGCCCATCAACAGATGAATGGATAAGTAAAACGTGGTACATACATACAAGGGAATATTACTCAGCTGTAAGAAGGAATAAAGTGCTAACACACGGAATAAAGTGGATGAATCTTGAAGACCTTATGTTGAGTGAAGCAAGCAGGCATTGAAGGATGAATAGTATATGACCTCACTGATTTGAAATGAGGAAAGTGAGCAGTCTGTGAGAACCATTGTCTGAAAGATAGGGTAACAAGGGAGAGAAAGAGAAGAGTAGGTTGTGAACCATCACCCATATGGACATAATCTATGGAAAAGGGATAGTGTATAGTTGCATGTTGAAAGATAGGACAGATGGGTAGTGATATTACTGAGTTTGATCGTGCAGGGTTGGGAGGTGTTTAGATTAGGAAGGGCAGGTTGGAATACCCAGGGTATGTATCTATGAATCTTTTCATTACATGAGTCATGAGAGGGGAGTGTCATATGTCCCAGGTGGATGGGGAGGAAGGAACAGTTAAGATCAAATTGGGTATTTAGTGGTCATGGGAAACGTTTTTCATTACCTTACAGTAATGGACACAGGACATTATAAATAAACAAAATTATTAAACTGTACCGTCTAAAATGTAAACTATATTGTAAACCACTGACAATGTTTAGTTGCTATATTTTACTATCTATATAACAGTTATAACAATGCTAATATCCATTTTTAAAACGCTTTAAATATGGGGTGTGGATGGGAGAGGGGATGGGTTGGGTATGTGGGAGTCTCTAGTATTCTGTGTGTGACTTTGCTGTGACCTAAAACTTCTTTGAAATCAAATGAAAATTTGGGAGACACTGGGGAATGAGAGGGGGAAGGTGTCACAGTATACTAGACACCCAATAATACAGTGATAAAGATGAAAAAGAATAATTTTTTAAAAAGAAAAATTTTTTGCCATTTCTGAATGACCCAATCTGCTAATTATATTTTATTTTTAGTTTATTTTTTTTCCTGTCTGTTTCCTTGTTTTTTCCCTTGTATTTAAGATTTTCATTATTAATTCTTTATCCTATTTATTGTATTTGATTATTATATTGGCTCCATGATCAAGGAAGATTTAGAACACAGAAGGGTTAAAATGGGTGCTGCAGAGGATCATTGGTGGGTGGTGTCTGGGATGGGGGATACATGGGAGTAAGTTCATGTGACTATACATGAAAGATATATGAAATTGTTCAAATGATCAAGGGATGGAGCCTGGTCATGGTGGGTAGACAATCACTCAATAAATGAGGTAATCTGAATTCCCAGCCTGGAAATCTCTGCCATATTCTCCACAGGGGCAGCATAAGTCCCCTGAGTGCATGAGCAGTGTCTCACAAAAGGGGATGGCCCACTGATGTGTTCCTGTTATTGATGAATAGCCTTATTTCTTTGCTCTTGTAATTGAAAATTAGCTTAATGTTATGGGGTGCCTAAGGGTTGCCACATGAGAGCCTCCTTGTTGCTCAAATGTGGCCTCTCTAAGCCAAAGTTAGGATTTGAATGCATTACCTTCCCCCCCTCAACGTGGGACAAGATTCCTCAGGATTAACCTCCATGGCAATGAGGGATTAATACCAAGAGACAAGTGACAACATGATTGGAAAAAGACATTGAGTAAAGGGGGAAAATGTAAAGAGAAATGAGTTACTGTGATTAAGAGACTTCAAAGAGTGTCGGGAGGTCATCCCAGAGGTAATGCTTATGCAAACTTCAGTAGGATCTCATAGAACACCAAAGTGGATATCACCCCACACAGAGGGTTTCCTGAGGGCTCTGAAGACGCCCAGGTCCTACATAAGTGGTGATAGTCACAGAGATTGATGTCTTATTAGTGGGCTCTACTTTGGAATCTGTGCTCCTGAGAGTGACAGAGTTGGACTCAAATAAGTCCTCCCTGCCCATGGTACATTAGTCGCATCTATTCAAACCTATATGTGATCCTGGAGTTCTTAGGTGTACTTCCAGAGACTGGAGCCTCTGGCCTACCTATGTGCCAGGTGTACATGGAACCTCGGTGGAGCTACAATTCCTACCCTACAGCTCAATTGACTCATCCATGCCAACTGGCAAGGAGAAAACAATGGGCATCGGACATCCCAGGGAATGGAGAGGGCCTGCAGCTGCAGGCAGGATAATCCCATCCACTGCATCAATGGGATATAAGCCCTCTCTCACTTGGAGGTGGAGTGGACTTCACCGTCCCAGTCCCCTCAGAATTGGGGGAAGCGCTGTGGACTAGAGTGGACCTAATGGTATTCTGTTGTAGACATATTGTAATTCAAGCAATGGAAGAAATTATAAGAGTGAGGTCGAGCCGGTGGCCACTGGACACTTTTGGGGCAGTGAGACAAAGGGTAGTTGAAATACAAGGGGGTGGTTTGGGACTTGGGCTTTGTCCTGAGTGGAATTGCTGTGATGGATGTAGGCCACTTTACATCAGCATATACCATGCAGAACTGTGTGGTAGAGACTGTGGTCTATGATGTGAACTGTGGTCTATCCTTGGTGTCAAGGCCCCAGGATGTGTATATCCATTGGGGGGGTTTGCCACACTAATGAAGGATGTTTGTGTGGGATGTTGTTGGATGTGTGGGAGGTGGGAAACATGGGAAACCCTGTAATTTCTGTGTAATATTTACATAAACTATGCACCTTTAAAATATATATATATATGTAAAGAAATAATATTTAGGTAAGCTAATGCACATATATGCATATATATTTACATATAATTTCATAAATATTAGTATATATTGTGAAAATTTTGATTTTTACCCACAATAAAAAAGAGAAAAAAAAGAAAGAAAATGGTGCAAAAATGGGCAGCATTATTTTTAAAATGGTAATTTTTTAAATGCTCACTGAGAATGTAATGCATTGAAGAACCAGAGAAAAGAACCAGCATAATTTGAAATGATTGGAAAGCCCATCTTTACATAAAATAATTGAAATCTTAAGTTCTAATGCATGTGTCAGTGGTAACAAATTGAACACACATGAGTGTGGGAGAAAGTGTGGGAGGAGCACATCTCAGAACAAACTGCAAGTGCACTTTTCCTAGAGGTGATAAACATCCTGAATTGCACAGCCACAGCCCCTTCCTTAAAAGATTGGCAACAAGTTGCACATACTGGAGGTGGAGATTCATTAGAGATTCACATTCATTACATTCACAGGGTTTCTCTCCAGTATGAATGTTGTAATGTTTATTGAGATACAGCCTCTGGCTGAAGGCTATTCCCCATTCCTTACATATATAGGGTTTCCCTCCACTATGAATTTTCTCCTCATCAGTGAGATTTGATTTGCTACTGAATGCTTTCCTACATTCCTTACATATACAGGGTTTTTCTCCAGTTTGTCTTCTCTGGTGTGTAATGAGGATTGATTTCTGAATGAAAGCTTTCCCACGTCCATTATATTCTTTGGCTTTCTCTCCTGTATGTATTCTCAGATGGTTAATGAGGTTTTCCTCCAGGTTGAAGGCTTTTCCACATTTATTACATATATTGGGTGTTTCTCCAAAATGAATACTCTGATGCTTAAGGAAATACTTCTATTGCCTGAAGGATTTTCTGAATTCTTATATTCATTTTGTTTCTCTCCCCTTTGCGTTTTTACATGTTCTGGGAGATATGATATGTACCTAAAGATTTTCCCATGCCCTATATGTATAGGGTTTCTTTGCAGTAGGAAATCTCTTGTATATGAAATTTGACATTTGAATTAAAGCTTTCCCTCATATATATGAGTTCTCTTCAGTAAGAATATTCTAATGAATAAAGAGGGTTTCTCTCAGGTTGAAAACTTTCCCTCATGTATTACACTTCAATGATTGTTCCCCTGTTTGGCTTTTAAAATGAGGAGTAAAAAATGACTGTAAAGAGCAGACTATATTCAGGAAACTCATATGGTTTCTCTCTCTACTTTGAATTTTCTCATATTCCATGAGGTTTTTTTTTTTTCAGAGGAAAGCATTCCCATGTACATTACAATGCTAACGAATGCATGAATATTTCATGCTCAATGAGACTTAATGCCTGGCTGAAGGATTTCCAATATTTCTTACATACACAGGGTTTTACTCCTGCAAATTTCTTTGATGGGACTATAGTTTTCCCAAATTCATGAAATCCAAAATGTTTTCTCTGAAAGAATAATTCTCAGGTATCTCATGAGGTTGAATTTCCAAGAAAACTTCACACTCATTACACTTAAGGAGAGCACATCCTTGTAGGGCAAACTGGCAAAACTCACTGCCTTCGTTCTTTTTTCCTTACATAGATTCCATCATGCTTAGGTAAGCATGGTGAAAATTCCTTCAAAGTGAAGTTACATTCATAGAAGTGTTATTTTGAGGAAACAATGCTTGCCATCAGAGAACATATTTTCTAAACTTTCTTACATTCTTTGCCTACATCTTAAGACTGTACTGTAGTGGAAGTGGATATAGATTCACTCACAAGCCTTTTGTTATGTGCTTCTTTCTGCTTCTATAATGTCCTATGGTTCTTCATAGTTTGTGCAGTGCCAGCAAAAGCAGTGCTCAGAGGGAAATTTATAGCATTGAATGCATTCATTCAAAAACAGGAAAGATCCAATATCAACCATCGAAGCATCCAATTTTGAAAATGCAACAATATCTCCTGTTTTTTAATTCTATAATTCATGGCTCTTCTTGGCTCAAATGAGCATCACATCCAGTTTGGTTACTTCATAACTTGGAAATGAAGCAGTGATACAGCACTTGATTTATGATGGGGACAAAACAACACCCCATAAATCAACCGTGTTTCCTTCATTCTTCTGAAGCATAAGAAAGGTGCAGCTTCCAAAGGTGCATGAGTAAGATTGCTGCAGAACAAAGGCCAAATTGGCAACCCAGGAAATCCTGAAGACTTTGTTTGCACTGACAATTTTTGCTCAATTTTTTTTCTATTTATTTGGATGAGATGCACTATTTAATATTTTTTAAAGTTTACTGAGGATATTATAACATTTTTGCTTCCCTTGCCAAATCTGCACTTATTATTTGTTATTGGTTTGCCAAATAATATATTTTTAAACATTTTATATCCTGTATTAGACAGCCAAAGGGGTGCTGATGCAAAATATCATAAGTATGTTGGTCTTTATAAAGGGTATTTATTTGGGGTAGAAGCTTACATTTACCAAGCTAGAAAGCATAATATTCTTCCTTCACCAAAATCTGTTACTCCAACTTGGAACAAGACAGCTGCCAATATTGGCCAGGATTCAGACTTCTTCAGTTCCCCTCTTCTCGTGGCTGAGTTTCTCTATGGGCTCATCTCCTCTGTTTCCTCTACAAGGTCAGCTGTAGACTATGAGGCTCTCTAAGCTTTGCCTCTCTCCACAAGGCCAGCTGTGAACTGTCAAGTGAATCGCTTGTCTCTTTACCCCGGGGCCTTCTGTTGTTGTCCATCAGAATTCCAACCTCAAAAACTACTCCAACTCTGTCCTTTGGCCTGTCTTTTTATGTCTGAGAACCCACCCACCAGGGGACGGTCCTCAAAGCCCTACCAACTCTGGCCCATTCAACTCCCTTTTCATAACTTAATCATTCCAAGATCAACAGACCAGTTTACAAGAATATTCAAATATCTATTTTTGGAATTCATAATGATATCAAACTGCTACATATCCATTTCCTCATCTTATGCTATATATTATTTTATGGTGTATTTTAAAACTTTATTGATGTCCTAGGCCACGGATATCATTATTACTTTATCCATTCAATGGTCATTCATATATATTAATTTAATTAACAGATATTGTTCTTCAGTCCATCCTGAATCTTGAACCTTCTGGGATTATTTTCTTTCTGCCTGAAGAATATTCTTTTATATTTCTTTAAAAGTGAGTTGCTGCCTACAAACTTTATTCGATTTGCTCATCTAAAAAAGTATTTATTTTAATTCTTCCTGAAGGATTGAAATGAATTAAATCTCACGCCTCTATGATTCCACTGCATTTGAGAGCTTCCCAAGGGTTGAATTTCTTCATTCTTTTGTAAATGTAGTCAGTTCTTTGGAGAAGAAATAGGGGCTTTCAGTTTTATAGCCTGCTTCCTACCCCCCACACACACCCCAGGCCAAATCTGTGCACTCTGGCTCTGTGGATGGGAATAATGGAACACCTCTCTGAGTTACACACCTGATTTTGGAGTTAAGATTTGGGGGAGAAAGCACAGTATATTGAGTTCTTCTTTGAACCATTCTTGGGAGCAGTGTAAAGGAAACAAGACCACACCCATTCTCCCCAGCAGGAACCCCAAGCTTATAAAATATGTGTGGTTGTTACAAACCCAGACACCCATCCAGGCCTAATGGGGGAATGGTGGGCCCAATGGGGGAATGGCACCACTCGTGCTGGGAAAAGGTCAATCACCCCCCTCTCCTGAGATGCTAACTGCAAATATCCGCTTCTGTAACTCTGCTTGCTTGCTTTTCTCAGGACCCTATATAGATATGTATATGTTTAAACCTACCAATCCTGTCTCTTGGCATGCACAGGAAAGTTTGGCGCCAATGGGAAGAAATCCTATTCAGGCTGCAGACTCCAGATTTTAGGCGTGACGCTTGTTAAGAGCACAGCCAAGCCATTAATAAAGTTTCCATTGAATTTTTCTCCTGGGATTTGTTATTTATATGCAGTGTTCCACTTCATTCTGGAGGCCCCAGCGAGATAGACCAGAGCCAGCCACCCTGAGGCCTTCAGGGAGAAAGCCTCTGAGGAACGTTCCTCAGCCCCAGTAGGTTCTCAGTCTGGGCCAGAACCTGCACAGATTATTAATTCGACCTAAAGAACTGCCAATTCTGTTCTGTTTTGGTAAGTCCGGATCCTGGGGAGGCCGTTGTGCTGCCATATGTGCCTCTACTCCCACGGCTTGGCCACTGGGTGAGACGTCACTTGGGGCCTCAGAATGGGCTCAAGGTTCATGTGTCTGGGTGTGTAGCTGCATGTCTCTCCATAAAGTTTCTGCTCAGTTTCTGTTCTGTGCTCCATTTGATTGTTACTATTGGTCAATCCTCCTCTTGTCCTAACACACCCCTTGCCTGTTTTCTAAAGAACTTTCAGGAATTTAAGAAGGCAGCAGCAGGATATGGAGCCAAGTTCCACCCAGGGACCCTCCAAACCCTCTGAAATTTGGAGTGGCCCACCTTTGCTGTGGGCTGGCCATCTGAAGGAATGATGGACTTCCCAACAGTCTACAATGTCCAGAGGGTTATCTATGGCAAACCTGGTCACCCGGACCAGATTCCTTACATTGATGTGTGGATAGATCTTCTTACAGACACTTCCAAGAAACTAAAAATTCGTCTTGTAGGACAAAGGCACACGGCCCAGCCAGAGCCCCAAAATCCATTGAAAGCTCCTGTTAAGAACCCCAATCCTTTGGTCTTGCAAGATGCTCCTGATGAACCACCACCTTACCTACCCAACCCCCAAACTACCTCTCATCCCCCTCCATCTGTTCCCTCCCTTTCCACTACTCCAACTCCTCTCCCTCTAAACCTGTCATCAACAGACAGCCTATACCCTCCACTCCCCATACCCGCTGAAACCTCTATAACTAGCCACCCACGTATGTGAAATGGCACCCAGTATCAGCCTTGTGCAGATCCCTGCAACTTGCCTGACACAGTCCCCTTACTGCCCCTCCACCAAGCATGTCCAGGCCTGAGTGATGAAGGTATCCCATTCATGGTATATGACCCTTTTCGTCTATAGAATTGTATAACTAGAAAAATTAAAATTCTCCATTCTCAGAAAAAGCACATGGCTTAATTTCTCTCCTAGAAACTATCTTTTTCACCCTTAATCCCTCCTGGGACAACTGCCAGCAACTGTTACCAGTCCTATTCACTTTGGAGGAGAGAGATCATATCAGGAGGGAGGCTGTAAAAACCATCATGGGTCAAGACGGCCAACCCTCTACTGAACATACCCAAATAGAGACTGTGTTCCCCTCTACCAGAACAGACTGAAATTACAATCAGGATCAAGGTAAGGAGGATCTCAAATGGTTTTACCAGACTCTCCGACATGGCCTTCAGGCTGCTGCCAGAAAGCCAATGAATCTTTCTAAGGTGAGTGAAACCACCCAAGGCCCTAATGAGTCACCCTCTGCCTTTTTAGAGCATCTAATGGAGCCTTAAAGAAATTACACCCCTATAAACTCTGAGTCACCTGAAAATTGTAGGGCTATAAATATAGCATTTGTATCACAATCTGCTCCTGACATGCAAAAGATATTGTAAAGGCTAGAGGGGTTTGCATGGAAGCTATTACCTGAACTGATGGAGATGGCACAGAAAGTGTATAACAATAGAGAATATGGTGATACTCCAAAAACCAAGAAGGTGACAAAGGTCCTGCTAAGCACAATGGCGACAGAGTGCACTAGGGCCTCTTCCTCCTGTTTTCTCTGGGAACCAGAGAAAGCCAAAGCAAGGAAGACCAGGACTGCAAAAGTACCAGTGCATTTACTGCAAAGAAAAGGTCACTGGAAAAATGAATGCCCCTGACAGCAGGCAGACCCCAGGCCTGCCCAGCAGTTGCTAGGCTGATGGGACCAGGGCTCACCATGCCCCTGGGAGCCCATGGTGGAACTAACAGTTGAGGGCAGCCCTGTTAACTTCGTGGTCAATACAGGGGCTACAACTCTGCCCTAAAATTGGACCCTGGTCCCTTTAAAGCTGAACATACTTGAGATAAGGGGCCACCGGGAAGACACAGTCTTATCCCTGGACCACCACCAAGACCATTAATTTTGGATCTGGGACTGTCACCACTCTTTCCTCCTTATGCCCAAATGTCCCTACCCCTGCTGGGATGAGACTTGCTACAAAAATTGAAAGCCACCATCTCCTTCTGGGATGGTGAGGCAAAACTAATGTTTGGCGCTCAGCCCCAGACCCTCCCAGCAACCTGCCCTATCTTGGTAGAATATCTCTTAACAGGCCTTGAGACACCTCCAGCGGCTAATCAGTTGGTACCAGAATTCCAGAACCTGGCTCTGGAAGTGTGGGTTGAGAAAAACCCCCTAGGCTGTCTCAGCATCTGGCCCCCATGGTGGTGAAAGTACTCAGCACATCGCTCCTCATCTGGGTGTGGCAATATGCAATCAGCCACAAAGCCAGGAGTGGAATTCAAAAACACATCAACCATCTACTCGATGCAGGTATTCTTGTTTCTTGCCAGTCCCCATGGAACACCCCCTTACTTCCTGTGCAAAAGCTGGGGAGCACAGATTATCGGCCAGTACAGGATCTTAGAGAAGCAAATAAGAGGGTTGAAAGAATACACTCTGCTGTCCCTAACTCATACACGCTTCTGAGCCAGGCCCCTCCAAAACATACTACCTACACTGTCCTACATTTAAAAGATGCATTCTTTACTATACCTTTGGCACTGGTTAGCCAGCCCATATTTTCCTCTGAAGACCCTCGGCCTGAGGGACGTGGGCAACTGACGTGGACCATGTTTCCCCAAGGATTCAAAAACTCCCCCATCTTGTTTGGAGAGGCTCTGGGGTGAGATTTTTTCCCCTTCAGAGAGCAGCATCCAGGTGTTACGCTACTTCAGTATGTAGATGACTTCCTTCTAGCTGCACCGGACTCAGACACTTGCAAGGCAGAAACTCTCAGCCCACTCAAAGCCTTAGCAGAAATGGGATAACATGTATCCACCAAAAAGGCTCAGCTCTGCTCCCACTCCATAACATAACTTGGATACATCTTAGAAAAAAGGTAGCGGTGACTTTCGCACAACAGGATACAAGCTGTATTGGGCATCCCTAAGCCAAGCTTGAAATGACAGGTACATGAATTTCTTAGCATGGTGGGATGTTGCAGACTGTGGATCCCCAGATTTGTAGAAATTGCTAAGCCTCTTTATGCCACAATGGTGGGCATGGGAAGTGACTTGTGAACCAACAAGCAGCAGGAAGCTTTTACCAGCCTGAAGACAGCTCTGGTGAGTGCCCACACCTTTGGGTTACCTGACTTGTCCAAACCCTTTCATCTATTTGTTGATGAAAGTCAGGGGGTTGGCAATGGAGTCTTAACATAGTCCATTGGGCATTGGCACTGACCAGTTGCGTACCTCTCAAAAAAACTGGACTATGTAGTCGCCGGATGGCCCAACTGCCTAAGAGCTGTCGTGGCCACTGCCCTTTTAGTTAAGGAAGCCCCTAAGTTAACCTTTGGCCAAAATCTAGTGATAATGGCCCGACATTCAGTAGAATCCCTCCTCCACATTCCCACAGACTGCTGGATATCTAATGCTAGAATCACGCAATATCAAGTGTTAATGTTGAACCCACCCTGTGTGTTATTCTCAAAAACGGAGGCATTAAATCTGGCCACCCTGCTCCCTGACTCTAGTGCACCCCAGTGGTCCACGACTGCTTACCCTTGCTGGAAACCATGATGAGGCTAGGCCCAGACCTCACCAATGTGCCTTTGCTGGAGGCTTCCAATAATTTCTACATACATGGCAGCAATTTTCATAAGGACAGAATCTGATACACGGGAGCAACTGTAGTAGAGCCACCCAAAACTGTCTGGGCTCAATCTTTAAGCCATGGCACCTCCACCCAATGGGCTGAACTAATAGCCTTTACACAGGCTTTATGATGGGCAAAAGACCAAATGGCCAATATTTACACAGACAGTGGCTATGCCTTTTCTACAGCCCATGTACACAGTGTACTGTACCAAGAGTGAGGATTCCTAACATCTGGAGGAAAAGAGATTAAAAATGGAGCTGAAGCCCTAGCATTATTAGAAGCCACTTGGTTCCCTGACCGAGTAGTCATTGTTCACTGCAAGGGATACCAGAAGGGAACTCCCCACAGGCTGAAGGCAACACACTAGCAGAGAAAGTCACGCAAGCCACCACCTTCCTATTTCTCACCCCTGTCCAAATGCTCCCAACAGTCCCTAGCCAGGAACTCCCAATACTACACTACTCCTCAAAAGATGTCAAGCAGGGGTAAGGTCTAGTAGCTAAAATTTCCCCAGAAGGTGGGTTAGTCCTGCCCAATGGCAGGACATATCTACCTGAAGCAGTGGGAAGGCAATTAGTCAAAAGGCTGCATGACAATACACATATGGGTGGCACTAAAGTAATAGAACTGATAAAAAGATACTTTTATTTCCCAGGTTTGTCTAAAATCAGCAAAAGCATCACATCAAGATGCGAATTCTGTGCCAGAGTAAATCAAAGAGAGGGTGCCCAAGCTCCAGTGGGAACTAGGCTCCAAGGGATTGGACAAGGGGAGCACTGGGAGATAGACTTTACTGAAATAAACTTGGGAAAATATGGGTATAGGTATCTCCTGGTGCTGGGAGATACGTTTTTGGGATGGGTGGAATCCTACCCGACTAAAAATGAAACAACCACAGGAGTAGTTAAGAAGCTGATAGCAGAAATCATTCCAAGAATTGGGCTTCCTCTTAGAATAGGGTCAGATAATGGTCCAGCCTTCATAGCACAGGTGACTCTACAATTTACTAAAGCCCTGGGTATAAATTGGAAACTGAACTGTGTATTTCAGGCCCAAAGTTCAGGATAGGTTGAAAGGATGAACCTCACCTTGAAACAAACCCTAGTCAAATTCACTCTGGAGTCTGGCCAAAACTTGGTGAGTCTCTTACCATTTGCCCTTCTTAAGGCCAGATGTACCCCCTATGTGCTGGGCATTGTGCCCTTTGAAATAATATTTGTACATAAAGGCTTTTTCATATGACTTTCATGCATAGGGTTTCTTTTGCAGTAGGAAATTTCCTGTATCTGAGATTTGATATTTGAATTAAAGCTTTCCCACATATATATGATTTCTCTTCAGTAAGAATTTTCTGATAAATAAAGAGGTTTTCTGTCAGGTTGAAAACTTTCTCACATGTATTACATTTCTATGCTTGTTCCCCTGTATAGCTTTTAAAATGAGTAGTAAAACATGACTGTAAAGAGCAGATTACATTCAGGACACTCATATGGTTTCTCTCTAGTTTGAATTTTCTCATATTCCATGAGGATTTGTTTCAGGTGGAAGCATTCCCATGTTCATTATGATACTATCTAATGTGTGAATATTTCATGCTCCGTGAGATTTAATGCCTGGCTGAAGGATTTCCAATTTTCCTTACATTCACAGGGTATTACTCCTGCATGTTTCTTTGATGTGACTCTAGCTTTCCCAAATTCATGAAATCCCAAATGGTTTCTCTGAATGATTCATTCTTTGGTATCTCATGAGGTTGAATTTCCAAGAAAACTTCACACTCATTACACTTAAAGGGGAGGAGCACCATGTGGGTCAAACTGGCAAAACATATTGTCTTCATTCTTCTACCTTACATAGATTCCCTCATTCTTAGGTGAGCATGATGCAAATTCCTTCAAAGTTAAGATACATTCATATAAGTTTTATTTTGCAGAAACAATGCTGG
This sequence comes from Tolypeutes matacus, assembly GCA_026826555.1. NCBI lineage: Eukaryota > Metazoa > Chordata > Mammalia > Cingulata > Chlamyphoridae > Tolypeutes > Tolypeutes matacus. The sequence goes on along the minus strand of JAKSZT010035616.1, from coordinate 25,165 downwards.
CAGTGAGAGAACATATATTCCTAACTTCTTATATTCTCTGCCTTCATCTTAAGTCTGTACTCTTGTGGAAGTGCATATAGCTTCACTCACAGGCCTTTTGTTACAAATACATTTCTGTTTGTAAATTCATGCACTCTAGTTTCATCCATCCCACAACCTATCACATATGAGAAAAATTTTGGAGTACAACTTAAGAATATGAATAAATTTTCTAACTTCTTAAAATACTTGAGATTAGAAGTATATCATCTAATTATGAAAGGACCATTTCTGATTTAAAATACTAAGAAAAATTGGAGTGAAGTAGAAAGCAGGCAGTTGTAATTCAATGTGGAGGTAGACAGTGCCTGGAATGATCCAAAGATAGTTAGGTATCATTCCACATTCACTCCACGTGGAATGCAGGCAAGTTATTTTGGCTGAAGTAGGGCGTCCTTCACTAGTTCCTCTGCTTGGTAGGTGAGAGCGCTGCCTGTTTCTGAGTTCTGTATTTCCAGACAAACTTTCTTGGGAATTCAGACAATAACATTTTTGTGGTATGCTCATTCTGCTCTGCCTCTTCCTACTGATGTTTGCAGTATAGTGTCCTGGGAGACATTTACTAGTGTTTTTCTGCCAGCAAGCATGCTTTTAAAATGCTTAACCCTTTATGCTCTGCCTGTCAGCATCTTTTCCAACAATTCCCCCTTTTTTTGTTTTTGGTAAAGGGTGACTGTTCCTGTGTTAGGTTGCCCTCCTCTGAAGGTCTTATCCATCAAAGGCACCAGCCAAGCTCCATGGAGAGGGTTTGAGAGTTAAGGGTTTTAAGCCAAATCAAGTTACTGGCATGGCTGGCCTTTTCAGCCTTATTAGTGCAGGAGAGCAGGGTTTTGCGAAAGCCTCCTAATACAGTTAAGAGTAGCAGAGCACCAATGATCATCACACTGAATTTAACAAGTACAGAGGTTGATTTCCACCAATGTAGGCACGTTATTTTATTTAATTGATCTTTCACTGATTGCCAAAATTTGCTACCTGGTAGTGTAGTAAGTTGATACTGAGATATGCTCAAAATCTTCTTTTGCAAATCTGTAATTTCCAAAGATAAATTTGTGTGATAACCTATTAAGTGATTTTTAACTTTTTCTCATTCATAATGGGAATCATTACATGGGAGAGGAGTGATACAAAAAGCACTTTCATTCCAATCACACTTTGAACCTTGTTTTAAATTTAGATTATATACCTGATCTCCCATTTGTGTAACAGCCATCTCTAAGTCATTAAGCCTATTGTCAATCTGCTCTCAATATATGCCTGACTATGCCATAACTCACTAGCATTATGATGCCAATTTCTAACATATTGTCATGTTTGCATATTCTCATGTAGGGCACTTCCTGCCACAGTAGCAGCTGTAATAATACCTATAAGCCCTAATACAGCAGCTCTAATTAATCCAATTAAACCTTTGGTACATTTCATATCATGATTTAGAAAGTGCCAAAGGTTTTCGTTCTCAGAGGAAGATTGCCAGCAGTGATTCATGCAAATCAGGAGCCATATTCCATGATGCTGACGTCCTATTTGAACTACAGTAGAGCTGTCCTGTAAAAGAGACTTTGATACACAAGTGTAAAGGGCACAATTACTGCAGAAAAAACATGTTTGATTAATGATCGCTGTTCCCACTATAAAAACAATGGGATCTTGTACACATACTTTAAGAAATTAAGTGGAATTTCTTTTTAAACTGGTAGTATTAGTTTTATTGCCTTGTCATTCAAAAATTGGGCTAGTACCAAAAAATAATTTCCACAAATAATTTTTACTTTTGTTAAGTTAATGTCCCATAGTTGTGGGTTAAATCTTCCCTGATGAGTCCAATTTAGTGACGTATTTATACTTATGACATCCCCAAGATTCTGAAAATAATGATAGCTTTCATTAGTTGTTTTAATTAAATTACAATTTTTCAACTTATGGTTGTGTTTACCTTAGGTTTAGGTATCCCTATAAGGGTCCTATTCTTTACAATTCTATAGGAATTATTAAAGAGCACAACGTCAGATGAAACATGGTATGTATGCAATTTATCACTTTGTACTATGATTTTGGGGCTCTATACATGGATCAATGGATCCTATGCATTTAGTTCTTTCAAGAAAAGGAAATTTTCAATAAATTTCCCTTCCTTATCAGGTTTTAGAGGAAGCAAGAATCAACAGGCCCAGGAAAATAAAAAGACTGATTAATATAAACAGGGTAGGATTTGTCCCCCCAAGTCAACAATTCTAGAAGAGCTGAATTAGTAATATAACCCCAATATGTATAATTATGTGAAAGTGCACTTCTTACTGCTGTGGTTCTCAAGGTAAGCATAGCAAAGAATAACTCTGTTAGAGTGACATTCTGCCTTTTAGAAGTTACCTTCTTTTCTGCTTTTTGTGTCCGCTTCATTGGTTTGTTTATGTCTAGGTTTCAGGCGTCTGGACAGGACCCGAAGCTGGTCTCCTTTATCTGTAATGATAAGAGCAAAACCTCGTCCATATATTCTAACTTAACTTCGGCCTTATCCCATTGATTATTACTTTGATGCTTTCAGTAATCTAGTGGTACAATATTTGTTTCTGTATTATTGCCTGATTTTTGCCAGAAATACTCTGATGCTGATGTATAATATTCTGACCTTTGTCTGAAAAAATTTATTGTAAATAATGCTTGATATAATTGTTCTCACACTTCACCATTTCCACCATTTTTGTTTTTGCAGCATTAATATATATTTAACTCTTAATTTTTAAGGATAAGTATACATACATTCACAGGCCTACTAAATCAGGGGATACACTGATATACTTGGCATATTTTTGGTTAGATTCCTGGATAGATACAAGATAAATGTTAATATATATTTAATTTAATAAGCTTATATTGACAATTAGGGGGAGAAACAAATAATATAACTAAATAAAAGATTAAGTCAATATTGAAAAAAGTTACACATTGAAAGATAAATAGAGCAGTTTTATATATATACATTTACCAATATTTAGCTTTTACCTGGGAAGTGTTGAAGTAGCAACTGTTACCAGAGTTTTGGTTGACTGCGTTTAGGATTAATGAATTTGATAGTACTATAGAGGCCAACTTGTGAGTATTTTGCTAATCCCGAGGAAGGGGCCAGACTCCTCAGGAAGGAAAACAACACTCCCTGGGCAGTAAATTTTAAGGTTTATGTATCAATCCCTGGGAGAGGGGCCAGCTCCCTGAGGGAGGAATAAAACACCTGTTGAAATGCACTTTATTTTTTTTTCCAATTTGTTACAAAACGTCCTTGATGTGCTTACTACTTTAATTTACAATATTTTTACTGAAATGTGAAAAGTGTTAACTAGCAAGGCATTTTTTTTTTAAGATTTTTTTTTTTAAGATTTTCTTTATTTATTCATTTATCCCCCCCTTGCTGCTTGTGCTCGCTGGGTCAGCTAACCACACCATGCGGCCTCCCATATGGTAAACGGGAGCCCTACTGATTGAGTCACAGCTGCTTCCTGACATTGGTTTTTGATTAGCAAAGATTTCTGCATGATGCTTTACTTTTAGGATTGAACAATACTTTCTAAACCGTTTTTAATAAAGATATTTAGTTTCAGGACTGTTCAAACTTAAAACAAAATATTTTTATATATACTTAATAAAAGATCTATGTGTAACAAGCAAGTTATTAAATTGTATATATATATGCAATGTATTGTATTGAAGTTTTGATTAGTATTTAAGTATATTATACATAATTCATAACTACAGTAGATTATACAACAGACATCCAATGAATAAATTTTTATTTCTTAAGCATTTAAGATTCTTAGTTGCATGATTAGAATGAAGTCAAATTTTTTTTATTTTCTATAGTTTGAGGCATAGGTAAAAACAAATTAGTATTTCCTTTTTGGGCTGTGGGGTAATACATTAACTTGTAAATTTAATCCTTGCATTGGTTTTTGTTGTTAACATTATAATTAGAATTGATGCTGTTGTTTACAGAGTTGAATATAAACTTGATTTACTGTTGGCTATTTTACAGGAAGTGGAATGTGGGCTGGCTTGATTTGTTTAAGAAAATATTAAAGAAAGCTTAAGCAAGTTTTAAAACAAAGTGATAGTGACATAAGTGGATATTATTTTTTTTGCAACAAACTAGCAATATTTGGGACCACTGCATGCTGCAGTGGTATTATTTTATTTTACTAAAATTTACTGTTATGCACTACCCTGTCAGCCTTTAATGGCTGATTTCTTCCTGTAGTTAACTAAAAATTATGATTAATAACATTATATTTTATTTACAGTTTTATTGAAACATTATTATATTTTCAGGAATTTTATACACTTTTAAAGTATTCATATGAACTTTTTGTTCATACAACTTTAATTGTTATAAAAATAGAAAATTTCTTTTAATTATACAACAGTTTTAAATACTTCATTTAACTGATATCACATGAATTTAACTATTTTTAGTATTTTACTTGTTTTTTAGTTAAAAGACCAAGTTATTCATGACATTTTGAAATAAAAGCTATCTTTCAGGATTTGACATTGAGAAAGCAGGTTCAAACATTGTGTTCTTTTTAAAAGTGATAAGACATGTTTCTTCATGGACATAAGGTTAAAGTACAAGAAGCTATTTTGATAAAACAGACTTCCTTTATTGTATACTGATTTTGAGGAGAAAAAGTTTGTAAACTTTTACTAAAAGAGACTACTAACTTGGCAAACTTTGAGAAAGAATAAAATATTAACATTATATTATTACATTGTTTGACATTAAAGCTTTTAAATTTTTATAGATTGCATAAATTTTACTTAGCTTTGACGACAAAAATTCCTTTTTCACAAGCCTTTTGCAATTTTATATTTATTCAGGTTTTGTCCCACATTTTACTTTGTTTTAATAACTAGTTATTTTATCTTAGGATAAAATGACTTTCTTTTCTTTAATAATAAAAGCACATTCTATATACCTTCCATACTTAAGTTACCACAATGATTTTAGAAACTACTTCCAAGCAAATTTCTGAAAACATATAATTACCATCAACATTAAACAAACTTGTTAGAACAATGATTTAATTTGAGTATAACTATTTTTATTATTTTAAACTAATATTCATTTTTATTTATTAATATAAGCACTTATTTAATTTTTGGCCATTTGAATAGAGCTCTCATAATAATTTTCATTTATCAATTTAATATTACCATCCAGAGGTATCAAAATATACACTGAAACTGAACAAACAGACAAATACAAAAAGAATTATGACACACTAACAGAAACATAAAGCTTACTAATTTGACCCATAATTTTCACTCCTTTGGTATGGCTGTCTTCAAGACCTCCGTCATTTCACATCTTTGATTTTATTATTTTAAGGTTTTTTCTGGAATATTTGTTAACTGTAATATATAAGCTTGTTCTTTGAAACAATTTTGTTCATAATCAGCAACCAGCCAGGACAACTTAAACAGCCTAAATACAGTTAAGTGCTAATTTAGCAGTTTATATAGATATTTAACATGTATATTTTGGATTACTACTCATTAGGAGTACACTTAGGCTCAAAGTTCAGATTACTGCGGTAGGCCTTTTAATTCCTGTTCTTAATTTTGGGTATACTCAGTGAAGGACTAATAAACTTAGATTCAGCTGAGGAAGGATTGCCAGCTGTACCGCTTTTGGTAACTGCCTTAAGTTCTGTTACAGGCTGGAGTGGACTGCTCTGTTGCTGACTAGGTGAATTTGAGCAAGGCTGGGAAATGTGCTCATATTGTTTGACTGAGGGCCTTGAGCAAGGCCCGCTTGGAAGTTTCCTGACTTATTAATGAGACTACCATTTTTCTGATATTTAGAATGGCATTCCTTGGCACAGTGTAACACTTTTTGGCATTTCAGACACATACGACTTGGTATTGACTTATTGTTGCTGCAAAATGGAGCTCTTACACTAGTTTTGGTTTGGCAATCTTTTTCTCATATCACCTGATTTCCCACATTCAAAGCAATTGAATTAGTAATCATAGGACTATCTCCCTTTAGAGCAGCTGCAAGAAGGTTCATGTTATACGTATTAGGCCCACTGTTTTGGCATAGTTTTATGTAATCCTGAAAAGTTCTTCCATTTGCCTTGATCAGACATAAAGCCTTTTTACAGTCACTGTTAGCATAATCAAAAGCCAACATCAGAATAAGCATTTCTTAAGATCAGATTGAGTTACTGTCTTGTTGACTACATCTGCCAGCATTGCTACACATTCAGCATAGGGTTCAGTATTTCCTTGAACAATTTTTGAAAATGATTTTACAGCCTGTCCAGGGGTGGAGATTCATCACAAGGGAGCTAGGTAGCAAAATCGCACTTCTAAAATGGCATATCATCATGGGAATCCCAGCCTATTGAATTGTGCCTAATATTTGTTCAGCACTAATAGGCACTGTTGAATCTTGATGTTGATTTTGTCATGCTACAATATTAGCTTCATCAGCCCACCAAGTTTTAATTGTAAAAATTCTGCTGAATTAAGAACAGCTTGAGCTCACAAATCCAAGTCCCAGAGTATTAATCTGTTTGCTTGTGCTATTCCTTGCACCAATTCTTGAGTATAAGGAGAATTTCATCATATTGAATGCATGCTTGTTTTAATTCTTTGATAGTGTTAGAATAAATAGGAGCATGCTCATATGGTACACCTCCTTGGGGATTGTTAGCATCTACCAGAATTTGAGTTACTGTAACTGGAAAAGTAAAAAAAAAAAAATTGCATAGATTCTGAATTTCTCTCTCTACCTCCCTGTGCTATACTTTTCATAATTGAAGAGGATGGTGCTGGCAAAAAAACAGAAACCGTTGGAGCATCATCAAATGTAAAAAATGGATCAGTAGTTACATTTGGAGGTGCAGACACTGGTTCAAAAGACAATAAATCATCTTTGAAGCTGACAGCTTAAGGATCACTGGAATACTTTCATAAACTCCCCTTTCCTTTTTATTAGACATGAGTTAATCTGTTTTTGCCTGCTCATTAACTTTCCATATATTTTTATATTAATACATCATTAGCTTGTTCTGCTACAGTGTTAGCAATAGCATTATCCATTTTAATATCTTCATTTTCATTTGGCTGTAATGGTTCAAGAGCAACAGAAATAAGACTATACAAAGACCATACATAACAATGTTTTTGTACAAGAGAAAAGAGTTTTAGTAACTCTACGGTGGTCACAGATACCCCTGTATTCTTTAACAGAGTCTTCAATACTTGGGAATGTTCCTGTCACCGAGTTGACTGATTACACATTACCCTGACAATCAAGATTATTTGACTCACCAACAGAATGCAAAGGCTCTCCGACCCAACAGTTCTTGCTTCCACAGCATTGATCCAAAGAAAAGCTTAGTGGTGCCCCATGTAGGAGGCCATCTGAGGTAGACGGTGCAGAGAATGATCAAAAGAAAGACTGGGATCAGTTGACCACACTCCATGTGGAATTCAGGAAGTTTATTTAGGCTGAAGCTGCATTTTGTACTACAAAGCTGATAACAAAAGTGGGGCATACCTCAATAGTTCCTCAGCCTGGTACGTGAGAGCGCTGCCTGTTTCTGTGTTCCCAGACAATCTTTCTTGTGAATTCAGACAATAACATCCTAGTGGTGTGTTCATTCCAATCTGCCTCCACCCACCGATATCTGCAGTATGCAGTGTCTTTGGAGACATTTACTAATGTTTCTCTGCCAGCAAGGAAGAATTATAAATGTTTAACCCTTTATGCTATGGCTCTCAGCATCTTTTCCAACATCCAAGGAAGAAATACAAAGGGCTAAAATACACATGAATATATGCTCGATATCACTTGCTATCAGGGAAATGCAAATCAAAACTACAATGAAACTGCATCGTACTTCCATCAGAATGGCAGCTATTAAAAAAACAGCAGACTGTAAGTGTCGGAGAGGATGTGGAGGAATAGGAACTCTTATCCACTGCTGGTGGGATTGTGGAATGACCCAGCCAATGTGGAAGACAGTTTGGTGGTTCCTCAGAAAACTAACAATAGATCTTCTGTATGATCCAGCAATTCCTCTGCTGGGTATATACCCAGAATAACTGAATGCAAGCACACGAACAGATATATGCACTCCAATATTCATAGCAGCATTGTTCACCATTGCCAATAGTTGGAATCAGCCTCATTGCCCATCTACAGATGAATGAATAAGCAAAAGTGGTACATACATACAATGGAATATTACTCAGATGTAAAAAGGAATAAAGTGCTAAAACACGGAAGAACGTGGATGAATCTTGAAGACCATTTGTTGAGTGAAGCAAGCCAGGCATTGAAAGCTGAACAGTATATGTCCTGAATGATTTGAACTGTGGAAAGTGAGCAGTCTCTGAGAACCACAGGTTAACAAGAGAGAAAAAGGGAAGAGTTGGCTGTGAGCCATCATCCATATGGACATAATCTATGATAAACTGATAGAGTATAGTTGCATAATGAAGGATAGGACAGATGGGTAGTGTGACATTACTGCTTTTGGTGATACAGGTTTCACAGGTGGGTAGATTAGGAAGTGCCAGTTGGAATACCCATGGCATGTAATTATGAATATTGTCATTCCATGAGTCAAGACAGGGGAGTGTCATATGTTCCAGGGGGATGGGGTGGAAGGAACATTTAAGATCAAATTGGGTATTTAGTGGTCATGGGAAACGTTTTTCATTATCTCACAGTAATGGATGGCGGACATGGTAAATATCATCAAAAATTATTAAACTGTACCATCTAAATTGTAAACTATAGTATAAACCACTGACAATGTTTAGTTGCTATGTTTTACTATCTGTATAAGAGTTATAACAATGTTAACATATATTTTTTAAAAAGGATTAATATGGGGTGGAGAAGCAGGAGGGAGTTAAGGTATGTGAGAGGCTCTAGTATTCCGTGTGTGACTTTGCTGTGACTTAAGACATCTTTGAAAATTAAATGAAAATTTGGGAGTCACTGGGGCATGAGAAGAGGAAGATGTTACTTTACACTAGACATATGATAGTACAGTGATAAAAGGAAAAAATACTTTTTTAAAAAGGAATTTGTTTTGTTTTTTTTCCCGAATTTTTGAATACCCCAATCTGCTAATTATATTTTATTTTTAGTTTAGTGTTTTTTCTTCTGAGATTCCTTGTACATATCCATTGCATTTAAGCTTATCACTATTATTACTTTGTCCTAGTAATTGTATTTTGGCTTCATGCCCAAGGAAGGTTTAGATCACAGAAGGGTTACAATGGGGGCTGCAGATGATCATTGGTGGGGGGTGTCTGGGAAGGGGGATTCATGGGAGTACGTTCATCACAATATACATGAAAGGTATATAAAATTGTTCAAATGATCAAGGGATGGGTCATGTTCACGGTGAGTAGAAAATCACTAACTAAATGAGGGAATCTGAATTCCCAGCCTGGAGAGCTCTGCCACATTCTCCTAGGGAGCAGCAAAAAGCCCCTCAGTGCAGGAACAGTGTCTGTCAAAAGAGTTTGGCCCATTGATTGTTTCTTCTTATTGATGACTAACCTCATGGGTCTTTGCTCTTGTAATTGAAACTTAGCCTACTATTATGGGGTGCCTAAGTGTTGCATCCTGAGAGGCCCTTTGTTGCACAAATATGACCTCTCTCTAAGCCAAACTCAGCATATGAATGCATTACCTTCCCCCCAACATGGGACATGACTCCCAAGGATGAGCCTCCTTGGCAACTAGTAATAAATACCAAGTGACAACTGGTAACAGGATTGGAAAAAGATCTTGAAAAAATGGGGAAAATGTAAAGAGAAATGGGTTCATGTGGCTAAGAGACTTCAAAGAGAGTCAGGAGGTCATCCCAGAGGTAACTGTTATGCACACCTCAGTAAGATCTCAAGAATACCAAAGTGGATATCACCCCACACAGAGGGGCTCCTGAGGTCTCTGGAGACACCCAGGTCCTACCTAAGTGGAGTAGCCCCAGAGATTGATGCCTTATAAGTGGGCTCTACTTTGGAATCTGTGCTTCTGAGAGTGACAGAGTTGGAGTCAAATAAGCCCTCCCTGCACATGGTCCATCAGTACCCTCTATTCAAACCTATATATGATGCTGGAGATTTCAGGTGTATGCCCAGAGACTGGAGCCTCTGGCCTAGCTATGTGCCAGCTGTGCCTGGAATCTCGGTGGAGCTGCAACTTGTAGCCTACAGCTCAAAGGACAAATTCAAGTCACCTGGCAAGGAGACAATGATGGGCAATGGCCATCCCAAGGAATGGAGAGGGCATGAAGCTGCAGGCAGGATAATCCCATCCACTGTATCCATGGGATATAAGCCCTCTCTCATTTGGTGGTTGAGTGAAAATCACCATCCCAGTCCCCTCAGGATTGGGGTAAGAGCAATGGACTAGAGTGGACTTAAGGGTAATCTGTTATAGACATATCATGATTCAAGGAATGGAAGAAATTATAAGAGTGAGTTGGAGCCAGTGGCTGCTGGACACTTTTGGGGCAGGGAGGGAAAGTGCAGTTGAAATCCTGAGTGGCATTGCGGTGACAGATGTAGGCCATTATACATCAGCTTATACCATGCAGAACTGTGTGGGAGAGAGCATGGTCTACAATGTGAACTGTGATCTATGCTTGGTGACAAGGCCCCAGGATGTGTATATCCATTGCGGTTGATGTACCACACTGATGAAGGATGTTGGGTGGGATGAAGTGGGAGGTGATGAAGGTGGGGAACATGGGATTTGCTATAATTTCTGTGTAATATTTAGGTAATCTAAGCAACATATATATATATATATATATATATATATACACACACACACCATTTATGTAAGCAAATGCACATATGTGCATATATATTAATATATCTCTTTACAAATATTAATATGTATTGTGAAAATTTTGATTTTTACCAACAATTTTAAAAAGAAAGAAAATGCTGCAATAAAGGGCAGCATTATTTTTAAAATGGTAAGTTTTTAAATGCTTGCCCAGAATGTAATGGATTGAAGAACCAGTGAAAATGACCAGGATAATTTTAAATAAGTGGAAAGCCCATCTTTACATAAATTAAGAGAAATAGCGAGTTCTGATGCATAAATTAGTGGTAACGAATTGAACAAAGATGAGTGTGGAAGAAGATGTGGGAGGAGCAGATCAAAGAAAAAAACTGCAAGTGCACTTTTCCAAGAGAAGAAATACATCCTGGATTGCACAGTCACAACGTCTTCCTTAAAGGATTGGCAACAATTTGCACAGACTGGAGGTGGATATACTTTGTTGATTCACATTGATTATATTCACAGGGTTTCTCTGCAGTATGAAAGTTGTAATGTTTAATGAGATACTTTCTCTGGCTTAAGGCTATTCCAAATTCCTTACATACATAGGACTTTCCTACACTATAAATTTTCTCATGTCAGTGAGATTTGATTTGCTCCTGAAGGCTTTCCAACATTCCTTACATATATAGGGTTTCTCTCCACTTATTCTTGTCTGTTGTGTAATGAGGCTTGATTTCTGAATGAAAGCTTTCCCACATCCATGACATTCATTGGGTTTCTCTTCAGAATATATTCTCAGATGGTGAACGAGGTTTTCTTTCTGGTTGAAGTCATTTCCACATTCACTGCATACGTAGTGTTTTTCTCCAGAATGAATGCTCTGATGTTTAATGAAATATTGCTTTTGCCTGAAGGCTTTTGTGCAAACTTTACATTTTTTTGTTTCTTTCCAATATGAGTTTTTTCATGTTCTGTGAGGTTTGATTTGTACCTAACGGCTTTTTCACGTGCCTTACATGCATAGGGTTTTTTGCAGTAGGAAATCTCTTGTATCTGAAATTTGACATTTGAATTAAAGCTTTCCCACATATATATGATTTCACTTCAGTAAGAATTTTCTGATGAATAAAGAGCTTCCCCGTCAGGTTGAAAACATTCCCACATGTATGACATTTCTATCATTGTTCCCTTGTATGGCTTTTAAAATGAGGAGTAAAAAATGACTGTAAAGAGCAGCCTACATTCAGGATACTCTTATGGTTCCTCTCTAGTTTGAATTTTCTCATATTCCATGAGGTTTTGTTTCAGATGAAAGCATTCCCATCTTCATTACAATACTATCTAATGTATGAATGTTTCATGCTCAATGAGATTTAATGCCTGGTGAAGGATTTCCAATATTCCTTAAATATACAGGGTTTTACTCCTGAATGTTTATTTGATGTGACTCTGGCCTTCTCAAATTCATGAAATACCAAATGGTTTCTCTGATGGATTAATTCTCAGTTATCTCATGAGGTTGAATTTCCAAGGAAACTTCACACTCATTACAGTTAAAGGGAGGACTTCCATGTGGGGAAAACTGGCAAAACTCATTATCTTAATCCTTTTTCCTTACATGGATTCCCTCATGCTTAGGTAAGCATGATGCAAATTCCTTCCAAGTGATGTTACATTCATAGAAGTGTAATTTTGAGGACATAATGCTTGTGGTCAGAGAAAAGTTTTTCCCAACTTTCTTACATTCTCTTCCTTCATATTAAGTCTGTACTGTTGTGGAAGTGGATATAGCTTCACTCACAAGCCTTTTGTTATGTGGTTCTTTCTGCTTCTTAAAGTCCTATGCTTCTTCATAGTTTGTGTGGTGCACCAAAAACAGTGCTTAGAGGGATATTTATAGCATTGAATGCATTCATTAGAAAAGAGGAAATACCCAATATCAATCAACTAAGTGTCCAATTTGGAAAATGCAACCATATCTCATTTTTATTTGTTCTATCATTCATGGCTCTTGCTTCAAATGAGCATCACATCCAGTTTGGTGACTTCATATCTAGGAAATTGGGAATTGATACAGTACTTTATTAATGATGGGAAATTGATACAGTACTTTATTAATGATGGGGATGTATCTCACAATACATACGAACATTTGCAAAATGATATATAAATATATATGCATATATGTGTATTTGCTTACAAAAATGTTGTTTATAGATATAATGGGTTTTAAAACATTTTATATCCGGTATTAGTCAGACAAAGGGGTGCTGATGCACAATGCCAGAAATCTCTTGGACTTTATAAAGCCTATTTATTTGGAGTTGAAGCTTCCAGTTACCAGTCCATAAAGCATGTTTCTACCTTAACCAAAGTCTGTTACACGGTCTTGGAGCAAGACAGCTGCTGACATTTGCCAGTGTTCAGGGTTATTGGGTTCCTCTCTTCCCAGGGCTGCCTTTCTCCCTGTGCTCAGCTCCACTGTTTCCTCCTCAAGTTCAGCTGTATACTATGAGACTCTCTAAGCTTTTCCTGTCTCCACAAGGCCAAATGTGAACTGTCAGGTGAATGGCTTGTGTCTTTTCCATTGAGCCTCCTGTCATTGCTAATCAGAACTCCAACATCAAAAACTACTCCAATTCTGTCCATTGCCATGTCTTTTTATGTTTGAGACCCCACCCACCAATGGGCGGGGCTCAAATGCCCTAACAACTGTGGCCCAGTCAATGTCCTAATCAGAATTTAATCATGCCCAGATTAACAGACATCATCCCATATACATTTTTGGAACTCATAACGACATCAAACTGCTACATATCCATTTAACCAACTCATGATATATATTATTTTATGGTGTATTGGAACGCTTTATTGATATCCTATGCCACAGATATCATTATTACTTTATCGATTCAATAGTCATTTCGGTACATGAATTTAATTAACAGATATTGTTCTTCAATCCATCCTGAATCTTGAACCTTCTGAGAATAATTTTTTCTGTCTGAAGATTATTCTTTTACATTTCTTTTAAACGGAGTTGCTGATAGCTAACTTTATTTTTTCTTATCTCTAAAAATATTTATTTCACTTCTTCCTGAAGGTTTGAGATGAATTAAATCTCAGGCCCTCTACAATCTTCACTGCTTTTGAGAGCACCCTTAGTGTTGAATTTCTCCATTCTGTTGTAAATGTAATCAGTTATTTAGAGAAAAAATTAGGGGCTTTCAGTTATACAGCCTGCTTCTGTCCCCCCCAAGCATAATCTGTGGGCTCTGGCTCTGGCAATCAGAATGATCACACATCCCTCTGAGTTACACACCTGATTCTGGAGCTAAGATTTGGTGGAGAAAGCACAGTATATTGAGTTCTTCTTGAGACATTTCTGAGACCAGTGCAATGGTGATCAGCACCCCATTTTGCTCAACGATTGCCACACCCAAAGTACAGCTACTGCTTCTTGAGTTCCCATTTCTCCCAGACTTAGGAGACCCATCCTGCTCCCTAAGCTCTGATTATGCCATCATTTGCATCTTGTGTGGATGCCAGAGAAGTATGTTCTTACTAACCTATTGCTGTTTGTGTAAGCCTTTTTTATTTAGGACATTTTGCTTAGATTCAGATAAGGGAACTTTCAATTAGGGCACTTTTTGTTAGAATGCTTTAGTTTAGTTAAGGACCTCTGATTAGTTTTCAGGCACCAGGATGGACCCCAATCATTGTGCTGAAGTCCTACATAAATGGAACAGAGAAAGAGTGCTGCCATGTTTACCCTGCCATGTTGGAGAGGGCTTCAGGATCTCCTACAGCTGTGGAGAGACACAGAATCCCTGGAAGTCTGAGGGAGCGGCCAGGGGCTGTTGTCATCGATCAGCCTGAAACTATAGATATAGAGGCCAAAGGAGAAGGGTTAGGTGTGAGCAATTGTGTCTGATGGCCCATTGCTGAACACAGGGAGAAAGTGAATTGGGAAGAGAAGGCAGAGAGAGACAAGAAGGTGCAATATGTTGCCTTGGCAGGATTGTAGCAGCCACTGACCATTATTAATTTTTGATGATTCTTTGATTTGGACATTTTCACAGCCTAAGAACTGTAAGCTTTTACATTTCTTTAAAAGTGAGTTGGTGCTAGCACAGTTTATGAGTTTTTACTCATCTTTAAAAGTGTTTATTTCACTTCTTCTTGAAGGTTTGAGATGAATTTAATATCAGACCCCCAAAGATCCCCACTGCTTTTGAGAGCAACTTTATGGTTGAAATTCTCCATTCTGTCATAGGGTATTCAGTTCTTTGGGGAAGAAATTAGGAGCTTTCATTTGTACACCCTCCTTCCTGCCCCCCATCCACCAGGCAAAATCTGTGCACTCTGGCACTGGGAAAAGGAATAATGGCACACATCTCTGAGTTACACACGTGATTTTGGAGATAAGATTTGGTGGAGAAAGCACAGTATATTGAGTTCTTCGTGGGACCATACTAGGGACCAGTGCAATGGTGGTCAGCACACCATTTTGCTCAGTGATGGCCACACTCAAAGTACAGCCACTGCTTCATGAGTTACCATTTCTCCCAGAAATAGGAGAACCCTCCTTAACCCTGTGCACTGGGTTAATCCACTTGTTTGAGTCTTGAGTTAACATAAGAAATGTATGTTCTTAATATCCCATTGCTGTGTGTGTCAGCCTTTTGTATGTAGGACATTTTGGTTAATTTCAGATAAGGGACCTTTTGATTAGGTCACTTTTTGTTAGATTGCTTTAGTTTAGTTAAGGTCCTCTGATTAGATTTCAGGCACCAGGATAGACCCCCGTAATTGTGCTGAAATATTAGATACATGGAACACACAGAGAAAAAGTCCAGCCATGTTTACCCTGCCATGTGGGAGAGGGCTCCAGGATCTCCTACATCTGCAGAGAGACACAGAAACCCTGAGAGGCTGAGGGAGAGGACAGAGGCTGGAGTCATGGAGCAGATTGAACCTGAAGACATCAAGGCCAGAGGAGAAGGGAGAGGTGTGAGCAATTGTGTCTGATGGCCCACTGCTGAGCTCAGTGATAAAGTGAGTTCAGAAGAGAAGGCAGAGGGAGACAAGCAGGCCAACATTTTGTCTTGGCAAGAGTCCAGTGGCAGCTGACCCTTGCTAAGAGCACTTTTGATGATGCCCTGATTTAGACATTTTGATAACCTCAGAACTGTAAGCTTTATCCCCAATAAATTCCAATAAAAGCCAACCTATTTCTGGTAATTTGCATTGGCAGCACTTGGCAAACTCAAACAGTTAGGGACACAGTTTTGGAGAGATGTCCTTTTCCCAAATGGCAGTGGGATGCTGTTGCCCAGTGAATTCACCTGTAAACTGTGGGTGTCTCAAGACTAGGCTGGAATGAGAACTGGTAAGATGGAGGAGGAAGTGGTATTGGCCAGCAAGTCCTACAAGACTGGGAGACAGGCAGGGGAGCCACATGGTTTGAGGAGTAATCTAAAATCACAGATGCCTCAGTATGATGCAACTGCCTCAGATAGTGGTTGGCTAGGTGGGCAGGGGCAGATGAAAGCATGGGTCCTGGGATATGGTGCAGAGAGGAGTCAGGGCACAGACGGCATACTTCCTGCTCCTGCTCCATTTGCCCTTCCCTCCTTCCCTTGGTCTCCAGTATTGGCCCTCATAGGATGCTGCTTTTACTGTACTCCTCCTGGGTCTCAGGCACAGACTCAGGTCTACTGCTTCCAGTTCTACATTCACCTTCTCCAATCTTGGGGCAGCTAAAGAAAGAGCAATACCAAGATGAAAACTGTTGG
This sequence comes from Tolypeutes matacus, assembly GCA_026826555.1. Taxonomy (NCBI): domain Eukaryota; kingdom Metazoa; phylum Chordata; class Mammalia; order Cingulata; family Chlamyphoridae; genus Tolypeutes; species Tolypeutes matacus. The sequence goes on along the minus strand of JAKSZT010035616.1, from coordinate 8,503 downwards.
TGTCAGGAATTAAATGTCAAAATTCACATTACAACATTGGGTAGAGCAATAATATCACCAGAATCAGAAACATTAGACCAGTGACCCTAATAAATGGTAACATAATCCCAGAAAGCCCTCGGAACTAGGGCAGACAAGTTTAGAAGTAAGGTTGTGGGATAGTTTCATGGTTGTAGAAAACCTCAGAGGTTGTAGATGCTAGATGTTTCTCAGACTAATTAAATATAAAATTTTCAATACATTTTGAAAAGAGTTGAAAATGATGCAGACCTCTTCAATCCCAGAAAAGAACGGATGGTTTGGATAGGGAGAAGCTGATGAACAGTTGAAGAAGTAAGAAAGTAACAAGTGTTCACTGCAGTCCCCAAGCCAGAGAAGGGCTGTTCTGTTTGGGAACCAAACTCTTAGAGCCCCAGTGAAAACCATCATCATAAGTTGTGGATGCACAAAGGAGTTTCAGGAGAAAGCCCTGCTCAGAACTCACAGCTTCAGTTAGTGATGTGAGTCACTCTAGCAGGTCTTCACTGTGGCATAAGCCACAGGAAGTCCGTCTTCTCCTGTGGTGCTAACAGCCCTCTATCTGGACACATGTAGAGAGCAGTGTCACCTTCACATGGTCACACACATGCTCCTTGTGGTCCGTGCTCACTCCTGCTGCTGGAGGCCTCCACCCATCCAGGCAGATGGGGAGGGGGGCAAGGTGATTGAGCACTTTTACTTTATGGGCAACTGTATTTGCAAATGGTGAGGGAAAGTGCCTCCCCAGTACTGTTGCAGATACAAATCAATATCTTCATATGAAACACTATATATGATTTCATTGTGTACTATTTTCATAATTTCTTTTAAATTATAGCCAAATTATCCATGCAAAGAGTAAAAAAATAATTTATATCTGTCAGGACAATAATTTATATCTGTCAGTCAAATTCCTTCTCTAGGCTCAATCCCCATTCTTCCTTCCTCAGAATTATCTGCATTGGCAGATTCCTTTGTGTACACATTTCTGTTTGAAAATACATGCATTCTCTAGTTTCATCTATCCCACACCCTATCTCATTTGAGAAAAATATTGGAGTACAACTTAAGAATATAAATAAGATTTCTAACTTCTTAAAATACTTGAGATTAGGACTATATCAACTAATTATGAAAGGATCATTTCTGCTTTAATATAACAGAGAAAATTGGAATTAAGTAAAACAGGCCAGTGTAGTTCAGTGGCTGTTAAACTTGAATCCTCATCAGAATGAGGGGAAGAAACTGGAAAAATATCAATGATTGGGGTGCTTTTAAGAAAAGGCTAAAATAATGGACAGCATTATTTTTAAAATGGTAATTTCTTAAATGCTTACCAAGAATGTAATGGATCGAAGAACCCATGAAAACAGCCAGGATAATTTGGAATAAGTGGAAATCCCATCTTTACATAAACTAAGAGAAATATCAAGTTCTGATGCATAAGTTATTGGTAACAAATTGAACACAGATGAGTGTGGAAGAAGATGTGGGAGTAGCAGATCTCAGAACAAACTGCAAGTGCACTTTTCCAAGCGGAGAAAGACATCCTGAATTGCACAGTCACAGTCGCTTCCTTAAAAGATTGGCAAAATGTAGCACAAACTGGAGGTGGAGACTTTTGGGATTCACATTCATTACATTCAGAGGGTTTCTCTCCAGTATGAATGTTGGAATGTTTAATGAGTTACTGCCTCTGGCTGAAGGTTATTCCACATTCCTTACATATATAGTGTTTCCCTTCACTATGAATTTTCTCATGACCAGTGAGATAAGATTTGCTACTTGAAGGCTTTCCTACATTCTGTACATATATAGGGTTTCTCTATAGTTTGTCTTCTCTGGCATGTAATGAGGCTTGATTTCTGAATGAAAGCTTTCCCACATCCATCACATTCAGAGTTTTTCTCTCCAACATGTATTCTTGGATGATTAATGAGGGTTTCCTTCTGGTTGAAGACTTTTCCACATTCATTGCATATATAGGGTTTTTCTCCAGAATGAATACTCTGATGTTTCATGAACAATTGCTTTTGGCTGAAGGCTTTTCTGCATTCTTTATATTCATTTTTTTTCTGTCACTGTGAGTTTTTTCATGTTCTCTGAGATATGATTTGTACCTAAAGTCTTTTTCACATGCCTTACATGCATATGTTTTCTTTGCACTAGGAAACCTCTCAGACCTGAGATTTAACATTTGAATTAAAGCTTTCCCATATATATATCATTTCTCTTCAGTAAGAATTTTCTGATGAATAAAGAGATTTTCTGTTAGGTTGAAAATTTTCCCACATAACATTTCTATGCTTGTTCCCTGGTATGGCTTTTAAAATGAGGAGTAAAAATGATGGTAAAGAGCAGACTACATTCAGGACACATATTGTTTCTCTCTAGTTTGAATTTTCTCATATTCCATGAGGTTTTGTTTCAGATGGAAACCTTCCCATGTTCATTACAATACTAACTAATGTATGAATATTTTATGCTCAGTGAGATTTAATGCCCGGAAGAAAGATTTCTAATATTTCTTACATACACGCGGTTTTACTCCTGCATGTTTCTTTCATGTGAATCTAGCATTGCCAAATTAATGAAATCCTTAATGGCTTCTGTGAAGGATTCATTTTTTGGTATCTCATGAGGTTGTATTTCCAAGATAACCTCACACTCATTACACTTAAAAGGCAGGACTACCATATGGTTCAAACTGGTAAAACACATTGTCTTCATTCTTTTACCATACATAGATTCCCTCATGTTTAGGTAAGCATGATGCAAATTCCTTCAAAGTTAAGCTACATTCATATAAGTTTTATTTTGAGGAAACAATGCTTGCAGTCAGAGAACATATTTCCCCAACTTCTTACATTCTCTGCCTTCATCTTAAGTCTGTACTGTTGTGGAAGTGGATATAGCTTCACTCACAAGCCTTTTGTTACAAACACATTTCTGTTTGTAAATACATGCATTCTCTAGTTTCATCCATCACACGCCCTATCACATATGAGAAAAGTTTTGTAGTACAACTTAAGAATATGAATAAATTTTCTAACTTCCTAAATTACTTGAGATTAGAAGTATATCATATAATTATGAAAGGAACATTTCTAATTTAAAATACTAAAAAAAAATTGGAGTGAATTAGAAAGCAGGCTGTTGTAACTTCACGTGGAGGTAGACAGTGCCTGGAATGATACAAAGAAAGTTAGGTACCAGGGGAACTTCACTCCATGTTGAATGCAGGCATTTTTATTTAGGCTGAAGCTTCTTTTTATACTACAAAGGTGATAATAAAATATGGCGTTGTTCACTAGTTCCTCTGCTTGGTACGTGAGAGCGCTGCCTCTTTTTGTGTTCCCAATCTTTCTTGGGAATTCAGAGAATAACATTTTTGTAGTGTATTCATTCTACTCTCCCTTCTCCTACTGATGTTTGCAGTATATAGTGTCCTTGGAGACATTTCCTAATGTTTATCTGCCCCAAGAATGCTTTTAAAATGCTTAAACTTTTATGCTCTTGATCTCAGCTTCTTTTTCAATGATTCCCCCTTTTTTGTTTTTGGTCCAGGGTGACTGTGCCTGTGTTAGGTTGCCCTCCTCTGAAGGTCTTACCCATCGCTGGCGACCAGCCAAGCTTCATGCACCGGGATTTGAGAGTTAAGTGTTTTAAGCAGAATCAAGTTATTGGCATGGCTGGCCTTTTCAGCCCTATTAATGCAGGACAGCAGCATTTTGTGAATGCCTCCTAATACAGTTAAGAGTAGCAGACACCAATGGTCATCACAATGATGTTAGCAAATACAGAGGTTGTTTTCCACCAATGTTGGGGGTATATTTTATTTAATTGATTTGACACTAATTGCTAAATTTTGCTACTTGGAAGTGTAGTAAGTTGATTCTCAGACATGCTCAAAATCTTCTTTTGCAAATCTGTAATTTCTATAGATAAATTTATGTGATGACCTATTAAATGATTTTTAATTTTTTCTCATTCATAATGGGAATCATTGCAATGGAGGGGAGTGATACAAAAACCACTTTCATTCCAATCACACTATGAACCTAGTTTTAAATTTAGATTACATACCTGATCTCCCATTTGTGTAACAGCCATCTCTAAGTCATTAAGCCTATTGTTGATCTGCTCTCAAAATATGCCTGACTATGCCATAGCTCACTAGCATTTTGATGCCAATTTCTAACTTATTGTCATGTTTGGATATTCTCATGTAGGGCAGCTCCTACCACAACAGCAGCTGTAATAAGCCCTATAAGCCCTAATACAGCAGCTATAGTTAATGCAATTAAACGTTTGGTTCTTTTCAAGTAATGATTTAGAAAGTGCCAAAGGATAAGGTTCTCAGGGGAAGACTGCCAGCAGTGATTCAAGCAAATCCAAACCCATATTCCATGACACTGATATCCTATTTGAACTGCAGTAGAACTCTCCTGTAAAACAGAATTTGATACACAAGTGTAAAGGGAGCAATTACTGCAGAAAACCATTGTTGTTTAATGCTTGCTGTTCCTACTATCAAAACAATGGCATCCTGTACACATACTTTAAGAAATTAAGTGGATTTGCTTTTTGAACTAGTAATATTAGTTTTATTGCCTTGCCATTCAAAAATTGGCTAGTTCCCAAAAATAATTTCCAGAAATAATTTTAGTTTTGTTTAGCATCCCATAGTTATGGGATAAATCTTCCCTGATGAGCCCAATTTAGTGACATATTTATACTTATGACATCCCCAAAATTATAAAAATAATGATAGCCTTCTTTTGTTGTTTTTGTTTAATTACTAATTTTTCAACTTATGGTTGTGTTTACATTAGGTTTCATTATCCCTATAATGGCCTTATTCTTTACAATTCTATAGGAATTCTTAAAGAGCACAACCTCAGATGAAACATGGTATGTATGCCATTTATCATTTTGTACTATGATTTTGGGGCTGTGTACATGGATCAATGGATCCTATGCAGTTAGGTCATTCAAGAAAAGGAAATTAACAATAAATTTCCCTTCCTAATCAGGTTTTAGATGAAGCAAGAGAAAATGAAAAGACTGATGAATATAAACAGGGTAGGGTTTGTCCCCTCAAGTCAACAATTCTAAGAGAGGTGAATTAGTAATATAAGCCCAATATGTATAATTATGTGAAAGTGCATTTCTTACTGCTGTGGTTCTCATGGTAAGCATAGCAAGGAACAACTGTGTTAGTGTGAGATTCTGCCTTTTAGAAGTTACCTTCTTTTCTGCTTTTTGTGTTAGCTTCTTTTGCTTGTTTTTGTCTAGGTTTTAGATGTCTGGACAGGAACCAAAGCTGGTCTCTTTTATCTGTAATCATAAGAGCATAACCTTGACCGTATATCCTAACTTAACTTTGGCCTTATCCCATTGATTATTATTTTTATGCTTTCAGTGAACTAGTTGTACAATATTTGTTTCTGTATTATTGCCTGATTTTTGCCAGAAATGCTCTGCTGCTGATGTATATGATTCTGACCTTTAGCTTAAAATATTTATTGTAAATAGTTCTTGATATAATTGTTTTCTCACCTCACCATTTCCACCTTTTTTGTTTTTGCAGCATTTATAGAGATTTAACTTTTAATTTTTTATGATAATTATCCATACATTCACAGGCTTATGAAATCAGGGGATACACTGATATACTTGGCTTATTTTTGCCTAGAGTCCTGGATAAATACAAGGTAAATGTTAATAGATTTAATTTTATAAACTTATATTGACAATTAGGGTGAGAAACAAATAACATAACTAATTAAAAGATTAAGTCAATATTGAACAAAGTTACAGAATGACAGATAAATACAGCAGTTATATATATATATATATATATTTACCAATATTTAGCTTTTAGCTGGGATGTGTTGAAGTAGCATCTGATACTAAAGTTTTGGTTGACTGTGTTTAGCATTAATGAATTTGATACTATAGAGGTCAACTTGTGCATATTTTGCTAATTTCAGAGGAAGAGGCCAGCCTCCTCACAAAGGAACACAACACTCCCTGGGCAGTACATTTTAAGGTTTATGCATCAATCCCTGGGAGAGCGGTCAGTTCCCTGAGGGAGGAATACAACACTTGTTGAAATGCACTTTATTTTTTTTATTTTGTTACAAAACGTCCTTGATGTGCTTACTATTTTAATTTCCAATATTTTTCCTGAAATGTGAAAAGTGTTAACTGGGAAAGCATTGGTTTGTTGATTAACAAAGATTTCTGCATGATGCTTTACTTTTAGGCTTGAACAATACTTTCTAAACCTATTTTTTTTAAAGATATTTAGTTTCAGGACTTCAAATTTAAGACAAAAGTTTTATATATATACTTAATAATACACTTTTATGTGTAATAAACAAATGATTAAATTATTTATATATGCAATGTATTTTAAAGAAGTTTTGATTGGTATTTCAGTATATTTTACATAATTCATACCTACATTAGATTATACAACAACAGACATCCAATGAATAAACGTTCATTTCTTAAGCATTTAAGATTTTTGGTAGCATCATTAGAATGACCTCAATTTTTTTATTATGTATAGTTTGAGGCATACGTAAAAACAAATTGGTATTTCTTTTTTGTGCTGTGGGGTAATACATTAATTTGTAATTTTATCCTTGCATTGGTTTTGTTACCAGTATAATTAGAATTGGGGCAGTTGCTTACAGTGTTGAATATAAACTTGATTTATTGTTGGCTGGTTTACAGGAAGGGGAATGTGGTCTGGCTTGACTTGTTTACAAAAATATTAAAGAAAGCTTAAGCAAGTTTTAAAACAAAGTGATAGTGACAAAACTGGATATTAATTTTTTGCAACCAACTAGCAATATTTGGGACCATTGCATGCTGCAGTGGTGTTATTTTATTTTACTATAAGTTACTGTTATGCACTACCCTGGCAGTCTTTAATGGCTGCTTTCTTCTTGTAGTTATAACTAAAAGTTATGATTAATAACATTATATTTTATTTACTGTTATATTGAATCATTATTATATTTTCAGGAATTTTATACACTTTTAAAGTATTCATATGAACTTTTTGTTCATATAACTTTTTTATAAAATTAGAAAATTTATTTTAATTATACAACAGTTTTAAATATTGCATTCAACTGACATCACTTGAACTTAACTATTTTTAGTATTTTACTTTTTTTAGGTAAAAGGCCAAGATATATGTGACAGTTTGAAATAAAAATCACTTTCAGGATTTGACTTTGAGAAAGCAAGTTCAAACATTGTGTTCTTTTTAAAAGTGATAAGACCTCTTTCTTCATGGGAAGGATAAGTTTAAAGTACAAGAATCCATTTTGATAAAAACAAACTTCCTTTACTGCATACTGATTTTTGAGGAGAAAACCTTTGTAAACTTTTACTAAAACAGACTACTGACATGATAAACTTTGAGAAAGAATAACACTTTAACTTTCTATTATTACATTGTTTGACATTAAAGCTTTTAAATTTTTATAGGTAGACTGCTTAAATTTTATTTAGATTTGACCATAAAAATTCCTTTTGCACAAGCCTTTTGCACTTTTATATTTATTCATGTTTTGTCCCACATTTTATTTTGTTTAATAACTAGTCATTTTATCTTAGGATAAAATGACTTTCTTTTCTTTAATAATAAAATCACATTCTATATACCTTCCATATTTAAGTTATCACAATGATTTTGGAAACTACTTCCAAGCAAATTTCTGAGAACATATAATTACCATCAACATTAAACAAACTTGTTAGAATAATGATTTAATTTGAGTATAATTTTTAAAATTATTTTAAATGAATTTCCATATTAATTTATTAATATAAGCACTTATTTAATTTATGGCCATTTGAATAGAGCTTTCATAATATTCTTCAATTAAGAATTTAAGTTTACCATCCAGAGTTATCAAAATATACACTGACACTGAACAGACAAATACAAAAGAATTATGACACACTAACAGAAACATAAACCTTACTAATTTGACCTATAATTTTCACTCCTTTGGTAAGGCTGTCTTCAAGCCATCCATCATTTCACATCTTTGATTTTACTGTTTTTATGATTTTTTTTCTGGAATCTATGTTACCTGTAATATATAAGCTTGTTGTTTGAATCACTTTTGTTCATAATCAGCAATGAGCCCGGACAACTTAAACAGCCTAAATACAGTTAAGCTCTAATTTAGCATTTTATATGGATATTTAACATGTATATTTTGGATTACTACTCTTTAGGACTACACTTATGTTAAAAGTTCAGATGACAGGCGGCAAGATGGCGTTGGTGTAGGAGGGCGCACACTGCAAGCTCCCAGAGCAAGGCGGATTGGGGACGGGGTCCTGCCCGGGGGTCTGTGCCGTGCACGCGTGGAGTGAGAAGCTTGGGACATCTATCTGCGCGGATCGGCGGCGTGGACCGAACGGTGGAGATTCGTGAGTTTTGAGGCTG
>JAKSZT010035613.1:0-13923 GCA_026826555.1 Tolypeutes matacus | reverse complement strand
GACACCGGCCGCCAGGGTCTGGCCCCTCTGCAGGACGCTCGCTGGGGCTGCAGTTCTGCAAGTTGTGGGTTGCTTGCGCCGGGAACGCCCACGGCCCACCCCGGCCCCCGCACAGCCCCCTGCCTGGTGGGCACCAGTGGGCACAAGTGCCGGGGGTATGATGCCTGGAGAGCCCACGCTCTGCTCCCATCCCAAGTGACCTTGAATATACTCGGCGCGGAATGTGGGGTGTGCTTGTAATTTCCCGTGCTGTGCTGATCTTGAAAAAAACGCCTGGTCTGATGAACTGCTGCCCTGAGACCCCACACCTCACCTGATTCTAATGATTCCCCTCTAGCAGAAAGAGAGCCAGGAGAGGTTGTGAACAGCCTAGTGGGCGGCTGGGACCGAGTGGTGGTGCGGGCTTGCGGGGCAGCTGGAAAAAATGGCGGCAGTGGGCAACTGGGCAGCGCCCCCACATTGCGGCCCCAGAGCACCCTGCGCGGGGCCATGCCAGGCAGGGGCGGGGCACCAGGTGTCCCTGGGGGCGCAATCCCAGGCTGGCCAGCAGCTGCAGCGGCAGCCCCTCTCTCGATCACAGTGAGGTTATAATTTTCAGTAGTGCTGCCTGAAAAGACCTTGAAGATGGGTGACTGGCTATCAGCTATAAGGTCCAGATCCAGGTGTTCGAGGCTCACATGTGGCACCTTACGCATGAGGCCGCTCACCTCACCCTCACCTGAGTGGGACCGCTTCACGCCTGACACATGGGACTCTGCACTTTTATAGGAATCATCTGACCCAAAGCCATAGCCTTCTTGCACATCCATGGGCTGGCTGCTTCCAGACCCCTGTTTGCTCAGAGGTCCTGGGGCTCTTGGAAGGGCCATGGGTGCAGGGCCTGTTGGGTTGGTGCCAGGATGCTCTGCCACAATTTTGCCAGACGCCTCTGCACTCTTGGTCCAAGCGTTGAGGTCCCACAGAGACTTCATCTCACCATGTGGCTCAACAAAATCCACAATCATCTTGAGAGCCCAATGCAGCTGGAAGTAAATCAACTTCTTGGACAGCAGCAGTGTTGTGTTGTTGTCACTCTCCAGAGCCCAAGAGGCAAAGCACAGGATGTGCTCCTAGTGCTTCTGAATCTTGGTCATGGTCCAGTGCTGCCGCTCCATACGCTCCTGTTGCCTCTCTGTTACCTTCTGGACATCATTGACCAGCACACGGCCTCACTTATTCAGCTCCTTCATAATCTGCAAAATGGCCATCTTGACATCCACCTGCACATGCTTCTGCACATCAGACACCTGGTGGATCGAGCTGTGGACCTCCTTGATGTTCTTCTGCAGGGTGGCATGTTTGTCCCCAAGGCACTTCACCAGGGAGGCCAGGAGTTTGCGCTGGTTCCTCACCACATCCTCCAAAAACTGGTACTGGTAATCTTTGTAGGCATTAAGCTGGCAGTCCTGACAGGTAAGGGTGTCACAGCTCTCACAAAACAGCATGAGGGGTTCATGCTTGTGCACATTACAATAGACTGTGCGCTCACCATCTCGAGACTTGGCTGGCCCAATGGAGCGCACAGTATGGTCCTTGGTTTACTTCACCCACTGGTGAGCCTCCACACACGTCTCACACAATGGCTCAAAGCATTCCACACAGTAACTAGTAGCTGGAACATTATCCTCACAACTAGTACAACACTGGTTGACATCCGGGGCATCCATAACAGCCTTGCTGCCACTATCACGCATAAAATAATTCTCCACAATGTCTTTAAAAAAAACACTGCTGTTTGCACACAAGACAGTCCACCACAGCGCCCTCACCCGCTGTGCCGCTGTCCCCGATCTGTTGGTGGCGGCGGGCACCACAGGCCCGAGGCAAGCACTGAAGGCCGAATGCAGGCAGGGCAGCAGGCGTGGCTCCCACTCAGGCCGCAGATGCTCCAGGCACACGCCGCAGTGCTCCAGCAACTCCAGCGCCTCGCCGCCGCCACCCCCCACCCCCCCGCGGGCAACGAGGTTGAGGCAGACGCCAAGCCCGCAACCAGGCCCGTGTTCAAAGAGGCGGCAATGAGCTTCTCGGCGCCCGCCAAACCCTAGCCTGGGTCCGGGCTACCAGAGGCGGCTAAGGTCGCCGCTTCCACCGAGGCCACCCTTCACATGCCGCTGGGGGAGCCCAGGGAAAAAGAAAGTCACGGGGCTCACCACGCAGGCACAAATGCTCTCACCGCCAACAGTTGGGCCGCTGCGAGGCCGAGCACTATGAACCGCCTCCTGGGCCACTGCCTGACACCCACGGAGCACTGCCGAGGCACTTATCCCCATTCTATCCCCATACTCTTATGGATACACAAGTTTTATGATTAAAACTCCTTGCCAAAAATGCAAAATGGGGGAATGTAAGAATAAAATTCAACTGTGCCTATCCTGTTTTGTAAAGATAAAGTTTAACCTTTGCCTTTTTCGCTTCTGTACTAAAGCTGATGCCACCCTCATGATAAACTGCTGAAGTTGTGGAAGCCCAAGGCAATTTGCTAGCTCCCTGTAGAAAGCCCCTTATCTTACTTCCTCATTCTTTCCTCCCCTCACCCCACGGACTTGTGTCTATATAACCTGAATGCCCCTTTGTTCAGGGCTTCACTCACTGTAGTGTCTTGTACGACCGAGAGTGGAGTCCTAGCGCACTAGAAATAAAGCCTCTTGTACTCTACATCAAGAACCGACTTTTGTGGTTGATTGGGGTCGCCGTAGTACTCCCTGGACAAGGAGGACCGGCCGGTTATCGGCTGGAACCTTTCAAACAGAAAAGGCATTTTGTATTATTTCAGTCTTTTACATTTTTAAGGCTTTTCTGGTGGCCTAATATATTACCTTTCTTGGAGAATATACCATGAGTATTTGGAAAAAATATGTTTGCTGCTGCTGCTGTAGATTCAAGTGCTCTCTGTATTTTTGTTAAGTTCAATTATTTTATAGAGTTGTTCATGATCTATATTTTCTTTGATCTTCTGTCTTGTTCTATCTCTTATCAAAAATAGGGTATTGAATTTCCCAACTAATATTGTAAAAGTGTCTCTTTTCCTTTAAATTCTGTAAAATATTGCTTCCTACATTTTGATCCTCTTATGTTTGGTGCATTATTATATTTTCCTGATAAATCGACATTTTTACCAATATATAATGTATTAATTCTCTCATTGTTTAGCAGTTTTGCTGAATTTAGAATTCTTGGATGACAGACCTTTAATTTTATATTGTTTATGTTTTCAGCTATATACATGTTTTGATTATTTCCCTGCCTTTTACCTGCTATTTCTGAAAGAAGGTTCTTAATCTTACCGAGGATCCCTTTCCTTTTTATATACTGAGTCACTGATCTCTTACTGCCCCCAAGATTCTTTGTCTTTGCCTTTTTATAAATGAATTATAATGTCTCTCAGTGACTGTCTCTTTTAGTAATTCTATTAGGATTCTTTTGAGGTTGTTAGATTTGTAGATGCATATATTTCACCAAATTTGTGAAGATTTTGGCGATTATTTATTCCATTTCTTTCTCTCCATTGTCACCCTTAAAGACTTCCATAACACAACATTTTATTTTATGTTTCTACTTGGTCAACATCTCATGCTCTTTGGATCAGAATGTGTATTTAGTGATTGTTGAAGTATAACTTCAATCAATGTCACTTAAGTGAATTTCAATAGTGTTTTTCAAGTATTTTATATCCTAATTCATGTTTTTTTTCTCCTTATCCACCAATTACCAAAAAATAGATTTCAAAATGATCAACTATGGGGAAAGCAGGTGGCTCAGAGTTTGAGGTGGCTGGATCTCACATGGCTGACTGAGTGGATTGAGTCTGGGACCTGGTGTCTTGAAAAATATGCCAGATATGTGTGCGTGCACATCCAAAATCTGAAGAGAAGAAAGAAAAGAGGAGAAGGAATTGAACCCATCTTCGTAGGGTTCAATTTTTTATTTTCCCTCTCCCTTTATCTCTCTTTCTCCAGCCAACACGTGCACTCTATAGCAAACAAAAAATTAACTATGCTTGCTAACTTCTTTATTTCTTTTAACTTGTGTCAGTTTTGTTTTACATATTTAGAAACAATTTTTTTTAATGAATTAGCCCTTTATATCATGCTGGTACATTCCTACCTCTTTCCTGTCCTATTTATCATTCCGAAGTCCAATTTGTTTTACATTATTATAACTTTACTCGAGTTCTTATGTTCATGGTATACAAGGAGTATATTTTTCTACACTTTTTGTTTCTTTTTTTCTTTCATGAGAGGGAGTGAAAGAGAGAGAATAAGTGTGCTCTCAACAGAGTTTTGACACTGCAGTCCACCCCAGTGGTTAGTCAACCTTGCATCATGTATGCTCCCAGATTACTTAGATGGTCTCCAGATCTGAGCCAGGAATCTTTGTATGTGAGATTGCCTCATAGAGCATTGCACCTTCCTGCTGTGCCAGCATCAGTTCCCTCCTACATTTTTATTTTCAACCAGTTTGTGTCTTTATGTTTATACTACCTTTCTTATAAATTATACTTAGTTGGGTCTTTTTATAAGAATTATTTTATTTAACTTTATTTATTCAATTGTTTTTAATTTGACCAGAGAGAGACAGAGAGAGAGAGAAAGCAAGCTGCCAGGTCCAGGACCCGAACCGCAGTCAGCCATGTGGGAATCCAGCACCCTTAACCACCTCGCCACCTGCCGGCCCAGGGTCTTGGTTTTTCAATGTAACAATCTCAGCCTTCTAAGTGAATGCTTATCTAGTTATATGGATTGTATACATAGTTTTCTTTGCTTTTAAACCTGTGATCATGGTATTTGTTTTTGTGTGTTTATTTTGTAAACTTTATTTTTCGATAACATAATTAAAGGACATTTGCAAAAATATTACAGATAAATACCATAAACTCTCCGTTAAGCTCTAACAATGATTAAAACTAGTACATAAATACTCATAAAATATTAACTAAATTAGAAGATTTTATTTGGATTTAATTCATTTCCTCTGATGTATTTTTTATGTTCTAGGACCTAATGAGGGATCTCATAATGTTGTAGTTGTCATGTCTCCTCAGCTATTTTAAGAGGTTTTTGCCCTAGGGTGCATGCACTTGCCAGAGAGAGAAAGAGAAAGAGAGAGACAGAGACAATGAGAAGGAAAGTGAGAAATTAGTGATTTCTCACTAGACTCCCAAGGGGATAGCCACACTGGAATCTCTCCTCCTCCATTTTCCTCTCAAGATTTTGGGCAAACATGCACACACCCAAGATGATTTTCAAGCTGCCAGGTCCAGGACTTGAACTGAGGTCAGCCACGTGTTAGTCCAGCACCTTAACCATGATGCCATCTGCTGGCCCCACTCTGCTTTTTACAACAGGCATTTTATTAGGTCAATATCCCTTATTATTCAGCATGTTTACTTTGATACCTTATTTTGCATGGTGCTAGACAATTTTCTCTTGTGAGGTTAATAAATATTTGGAGGCAGGAATTGGAAACCATATAAATATTCTTATTCATCTTAAACTTTTTTCCACTGATTTTATCATACTTTGGTATAGCTTGCACCCATAATAATTACTATTGTGCTCCAATTTCTGTTTTCTATGTAATAATTCTACTACATATGTTAATTAGCATTTTCTGTCATGAGTTGTCCTTTCTTCCTAAATTATTTATTTATTTATCGATTATAAACTTTTAGATACTTATGTTATTATAATCCAATAACATTGTTATCTGTTTAGTTGCTTAAGTTTTTCCCAAATTTGGCCATTTGCAAGCTCTTTCAAGCTTGTTTCCATTACTTTTTGTTCTTTTTTTATTAATATTTGTTTTAGTACATTCTTATTTATGAAACCACAAAATACTCCAATTTAGCATATACATTTTCTGTCATACCCTACAGTTGACAAAATCTCCCTCAAGCCTGATTCTTTAGAGTGACAAATAAAAATTAATATTTGATTGCTATATACACTCATTTCTGATGATGAGTCCCTGCTTCTAGTCATCCTCTATAGACTGAGCTAGAAAATGTATGTATTGATACTTGTCCCAACCCGCAGGACAGTCGAACAGGTTTCCTGAGGGAAGGAGTGAGAGACGAGATGAACGACGCAGAGTTACAACACAGAGATGACACAGTGTTAGAACTCTTCAGGGTTGTCCGTTTATTGTGGGCAGCACAGAGACGACACAGTGTCACAGCTCTTCAGGGTCGTCTGGTTATTGTGGGCCAGGGATTGTGGTTATATACATGTTGGTGGGCAGTGATTGGTTGTTAAAAGGTGGGTTATGATTGCTTGCTTTTGTGGACCAATCATGAGGTACCGGTTATGCAAATCTGAGGGATTCTAGTGGCCAATCAGAGTTTGGTTTTGAAGGTGAGGTTTTTGAAGGGGAGTCAATCATGGCCTTTGTCATTGTGTAATTGTTTTCTCTCTGAGCCTAAGATGGCAATAGTAAGCGACTCATGAAAATGGCCTCGGCAGACTCGCTGGTGCGCAGCTTCCCACAGATACTAATGGGTACACATATCTCTTTTTATTTCTACATCTATAGATTTGTGTATACACACACATACACACATGCACACAGGCAAACTAATACTACACTAACATTTGCTATGTTTTTGTTCATTTGTTTAATTATCAATCTTCACAGGTGTGAGATGATATCATTTTGATTTCCATTTCTCTGATGATTACTGATATTGAGCATATTTTTATTTACATGTTGGCCATTTGTTGTGTCTTCTTTGGAGAACTGCATATTCAGCTTACTTGCCTTTTTTTAAATTGGATTATTGTGGGACCAGCAGATGGTGGACTCCCACGCAGTTGACTGTGGTTTGAGTCCCGGACCTGGTGGCTTGAAACTCATGCTGTGCAACTGTGCAAGCATGTCCAAGATCCCAAGAGGAGAATGTGGAAGAAGGGATTGTGGCATGACCATCCCTCCTGGGGAGTGATTTCTCACTTTCTGTCTTTATGTCTCTCTCTGTCTCTCCAGTGAGCACATGTGCCCTATAGCAAAAATCTCTCTCTCAAAAAACAAAACAAACAAACAAAACCAATAAATTGGGTTATTTCTTTTTTTGCTACTGACTTTCAATTTCACTTCTAGATATATATTTAAAAGAATTGGAATCAGAATATTGAAGAGATATCTATAAATGCATGTTTATTGCTGCATTATTCCCAGTTGCCAAATATGGAAATAATGTAAGTGTCCATTGAAAAATGAGTGGGTAAATATATGTAGCATATACAAAATGGAATATTATTCAGTCTTAAAAAGGCAGGAAATCCTATCATGTGCAAAGCATGGATGAAACCGGAGGACATTATGCTAAGTAAAAATAAGGCAAACACAGGACAAATACTGCATGATTCCATTTACATGAGGCATTTAAAATATATGAAAACATAGAAACAGAGAGTGGAATGGTGGTTGCCAGAGGATTGGGGATTATCAAGAAACAGGCATAAAATTCCAGTTATAAAAGATAAAAAAGTTCTAGAGATCTGCTGTATTATGGCAGATCTATTTGAACTATTGTAGGAATAGTTAATAATAGCACACTGTACACTTAAAAAAATAGTTTACAGGGTAGATTTCTTGTTAATTGTTTTGGTCACAAGGAAAAAATAAAAGTAAAGTAACATCCCTTTATCTTGAAAGAGCCTGAGTGCCTGCTTTCATTTATTAAAATTGTAAAGTAATTGAAAAATCTTTAATTAGTAGTAATTAATTCCCCTTTTTGTACACAAAAACTATTACATCCATGCCTATAATTTTAGATCTGCGTTAGCCAGGAAGATTTGCATAATTTTTTGGAATACACCTTCTAGTTATAGTTCAGATATGGTATCTATTCAGAAACTAGGTAAAAGAATAACCTTATGGATTAATCTAGTGTTTTACACAATAGCATGCTAAAAATATTTTGAAATAATTCCATACTTCTCTATTTCTTAATAGTACACACAGAGTTGTTAATCATGTAAAGTAATTTACTATTACTTGATATTGGAGAGGCATCTATATAAGCAATGGTATAGAGTTTATGCAAAGTACTGGTAAATACTCAGTTCTGAGTGAAAAAATAATGAAAGATGAAAGGAGACACTTTCACAAACAGTAAAGAACAGACTCAAAATTAAAGTAGTCAAAAATATGTGGGAAGGCTTCTCATCATGGTGGACCCTAGAGATAAGGCGCTTCAGGACTACCGCAAGAAGCTGCTTGAGCACAAGGAGATCGATGGCCATCTTAAGGAGTTAAGGGAACAATTAAAAGAACTTACCAAGCAATATGAAAAGTCTGAAAATGATCTGAAGGCCCTACAAAGTGTTGGGCAGATTGTGGGAGAAGTCCTTAAGCAATTAACTGAAGAAAAATTTATTGTTAAAGCTACAAATGGTCCAAGATACGTTGTGGGTTGTCGTCGACAGCTTGACAAAAGTAAGCTGAAGCCAGGAACAAGAGTTGCTTTGGATATGACTACACTGACTATCATGAGATATTTGCCAAGAGAGGTGGATCCACTGGTTTACAACATGTCTCATGAGGACCCTGGAAATGTTTCTTATTCTGAGATTGTAGGGCTCTCAGAACAGATTTGGGAGTTAAGAGAGGTAATAGATTTACCTCTTACAAACCCAGAATTATTCCAGCGTGTAGGAATAATACCCCCAAAAGGCTGTTTGTTATATGGGCCACCAGGTACAGGAAAAACACTTTTGGCACGAGCTGTTGCTAGCCAGCTGGACTGTAACTTCTTAAAGGTCGTATCTAGTTCTATTGTAGACAAGTACATTGGCGAAAGTGCTCGTTTGATCAGAGAAATGTTTAATTATGCCAGGGACCATCAGCCATGCATTATTTTTATGGATGAAATAGATGCTATTGGTGGTCGTCGGTTTTCTGAGGGTACTTCAGCCGACAGAGAGATTCAGAGAACTTTAATGGAGCTACTGAATCAGATGGATGGATTTGATACTCTGCATAGAGTCAAAATGATCATGGCTACAAACAGACCAGATACACTGGATCCTGCTTTGCTGCGTCCAGGAAGATTAGATAGAAAAATACATATTGATTTACCAAACGAACAGACAAGATTAGATATATTGAAAATTCATGCAGGTCCCATTACAAAGCATGGTGAAATAGATTATGAAGCAATTGTGAAGCTTTCAGATGGCTTTAATGGAGCAGACCTGAGAAATGTTTGTACTGAAGCAGGTATGTTTGCAATTCGTGCTGATCATGATTTTGTACTACAGGAAGACTTCATGAAAGCAGTCAGAAAAGTGGCTGATTCTAAGAAGTTAGAGTCTAAATTGGACTACAAACCTGTGTAATTTAATGTAAGATTTTTGATGGCTGCATGACAGACATTGACTCAATGTAAAAATGAAGTTAAGGAAAATAATGTATGTATTGGCAATAATCTCATTAAAAGTACCTTAATAAAAATATGTATGAGTAACATCATAAAAATTAGTAATTCTGTAATTTGGCTTTTAAGATTGGTACAGAAGAATTTATATGCTTGTTAATGTTGCATTTATTGCAGCAGAAGTTACAAAAGAAGAGAGTTGAAACTTTTCGTATTTGCTGTGTGAGCATTTTGTAAAACATTGAAAATGATTTGAGATAGTAGTACAAGAGAGCATTTCTTATGACTTATTTTATATCATTTGTTTTCCTCATCCTAAAAAAGTTGAATAAAATCTGTTTGATTCAGTTCTCCTAAAAAAAAAAATATGTGGGAAGAACCACTATGTCACTGGAACTTTTGGGCCAAAATCATCAACTGTTTTTGGATATTCATTTAGGTCACATTTCTAAAACAGAGGTGATACTATTTAACTAGAAAAAAAGTTAGTTTGTGGGGCTTGTTTTGTGCATAACCTTCAATTTTTATCAAAGTTTTTTTTCTGCTGTGTGTACAAGCTAAACCAGCTGTGAAAGGTGCAAGCATTATAGTTTGTATTCAGCAAAGATCTGTCATTTTGTACTTACTGCAAGGCAAATGGCTCTGCCAGTTGGAGCTACAATTTATCAAGCTGGCAGAGTGACAATTTTCATTGTGGTAGAAAATTTATCATGGATATCCAATTCTAAACAGTTATTGTGGAAAAGAGGTCTGAGCAGGCGACTTCAACTTTGTCTTATCAATATTGTAATCATTAATGACACTGACCCAGGAGACAGAGATCATTTGGGTCCCTGGAACCTGGAGCACATCTCTCTGACAGATTTATCTGCCTCAACTGCCACCAAGAGTCCCTGGGTTTCAGGAACAGATGCAATATAACAAACCAGCATCTTCCTATAGAACAATGATCTTTTTTTCTGTCACAGCTGCTTCAGAATGAATACAGGGCAATGAAAATAAAATGCTAAAACATTAATTTCTCAAATTACATTAATGGCTTAAACTTCTAGCTAATATACCTCATGAGCAGAATGTAAAGGCAGTGACCTGTTTTACAACAGGTAAAATAGAAGTGGCTTCCAAGTAACAATTTCTCAATATGCATTTCTGTTGATGCAATATGGACGTGAAGAGAAGCACTCTACCAGTAATAGGATTCAGTAGGCATACAGTGGTCCTGAGTCACCGGCCGCTAGCTTCCCTGTGCCAACATTTGAAAAAGTGGCCAAATATTAGAAGCAATTATTTTTACAAAGAATTAATTGCTAGACAAAATATGGATGAAAGGAGATTCAAAACATCATTTTAGAGTGCTAAGTAAGATGTCACGCATCTGTGCCTAATTTGCAAACAAAATTCAATTTTTAAGAAAAATATTTAAGCATGGTACTTTACGAGTACAAACGTAAAGAATATGACGGGATTTCAAAAGTTTGTTGAAAGTGGAATTAAAATATGAGTTTATTTGGTGAAAAAAAATCTGAAATCTCTGCTGTTTTATCACAGTACACATTTTCTATGAACTCTTTGAAGATCCCCTCGTATGTTGAGTTAATCTATAATCGGGGTAGGATTAGGTGAGGACTGAGGATAGAGTGCAGTGCATTGGTCCTTATTAACTCTAAACTTTATATCTTAGTATCTTAGTCTAGATGACTAAATATTTTGACAAGGACTAAAATATTTAGTCAAAGAGAAGAACAAGATAGCTCAGATAATTAATATGGCCTTCCAAGCCATTTATTCCAAAGTCAGAAGTGTGCACTGTCCTTTGTAGTAAGTGTGCATGCACACACATGCACAGACATATACACACACACACAGCTGCCCCAGAAATAATTTCAACAATGGCCTTGGTTGCCTACAAAATTACGCACATCCTTAGCTACTCTTGTGTCTTCTTGTTTTAGTTTCATGAAATGAGTAACCTGTCCTCTCTGTAAAGTTAACCCACTGATAGTAAAAATAAGAAGAAGAAGCCAGAAACTGTATCATGAATTTTTTTTCCTTTCAATTCTCATTTTATTCTCATAATAGCTTTGTGATGTGGTCATAATATTGTCCCCATTTTATAGGTGAAGAAACTGAAATTGAAAAAGTTGAATAGATTTCTAAATTACTCAAATATTGAATGCAGAACCAGGATGTAAACCTGTGTCTTCCAGTTACTAGATGATGGAGTCTTAAATGTTAAATCAAAATGTTAACAACATCTTTATTTTTTTTCTGTGACCTTGAACCCTCAATCATGGGTTTCTCCCACCACTACCACTATCTTCAATGTTTCCTTCAGTCGCACCTTTCCTACAATTATACCTAAGTTTTCCCTTTAAAAAGGAAAAGGAGAAAATGAATAGGCAGGGGAAAGAGGAAGAAGAGAACAAACTGTCAAATATGTTTCTCTATAACTTAGAAAAAAAATAGATTTTCTCCTTGGCTCCACTTCACCTACTATTTATTCTTCAATGAATTCTGAATTTGTTTTTTTTTTATTTCTTTACACTGTTAACCAGAAAGTTAGTCAATGACTTCCTACTTATGACAACTAGCAGACTATTAGGAAACTTCATTTGACTTGACTTATCTGTCTTATTGAACATTGTTGGAATTTTCTTGGACATCTCTCCTGTCTTGACTTCCTAAACAATCGTTTCATTCTAATTCTATTCTTTTGTCAGTGAGCACTATGATTCAGTACCAAGGGTCTCTAGTTATCCTCTCTGATTGAATCTAGAGAGGGTCTCAATACTTCAATTATTTCTATTTTTATCACTTCAAACTCACCTCTATGCTATCTAGACCTCATTTTTATTTTTATTTTTTTAAATTTTTTATTATCATCATAATCTTGTTTATAATACATTGGATTGCATATAACTTTACAGTGTATTACATTGCTTTTTCAAAAGGATAGACTTCACTTTTATTTTAAACTCTAGGACTTCAAATCTTCCAAAATATTTGTTTAATCTTTTCTCTTCATTACAATATTAATGTCCTTCATAGTATTTCACCTAGACTACTGTAAAAATTTCCTAACTAGGATCTCTACCTATAGTCTCATCTTCACCAATCTACTCCTATGCTGTCATATGAGATAGTCTTTCAAAGTATAAGTGTATTTGTGTCACTCACCTGAAAAATACTTTGGTGTCCCCTGCCCCATACATGATAAAATCTAAACTCTTTGATATGGCATTTTAGAACAGTGGTAGACTGGAGTTCACTTGTGGCTTGGTGTTTACAATGATTGGATTCCACATGACTGAATGCATGCTTCAAGTCCTGGATCTAGTACCTTGAAAAACACACCGTATACATGCATGACTAAAATATGGAAAGGAGAGAGAGATGGGGAAGGAACTGTGGTATGACCTTGCTCCATGGGGATGCTTTCTTGCTTTGCCCCTTTCTCTTTCTATCTCTGGCAAGCACATACAGGAGAGAAGAAGAGTGGCAGACAGGCCTCATTTACTTTTCTGACTTAATCTATCTGAACTCTCATACATGCATGTCATATTGCTGCACACTGTACTATTTGTCCATCTTGAAACAGACTGTGTTCTTTCATGCCTTCATGCTTTTCAAAAATTTCCTGTTCTGAGTAACTGAAATGTTGTCCTTAGTCATTCCACATGCCTATTAAATACCTATCATCCTTCAAGAACCACCTAAAATGTCACTTCTGTAAAACTTAACTGATTTGCTCAGTGAAATATAATTACTCCTTCCTCTGCCTGCCCATAACACATTATATTCACATTGATTATAACACACATCATTTGTATTATATTTTTTTATATGTCAGTCTCCTCCATCATTTCTTAGATCATAAAATAGAGGGACTGTGTCTTATTCATCTCTATAATCTTAACCCCCAGTAAATATTATGCATTTGTCATGGGCAGAATGTTTGATACTCACCCAAAATTCATATTTTGAAACATTAATCCCCATGCAATGGTATTTGGAGATGGGACCTTTAAGAGACAATTGGGTTATGAGGGTGAGACCTAATGATGAAATTAGTGACCTTATAAAATGATTCATTAGAGAGTTTGCTTCCTCTCTTTCTCTGGTATGTGAGGGTACAGCAAAAAGATGTCTGCCTGCAAACCAGGAAGATGGCTTTTACCAGGAACCGGAATGCTGGCACCTAGGTCTTGGACTTCTTACAGTTCAAAACTGTAAGAAATAAATGTCGGGACCAGCAGTTAGCATAATGGCTATGTCACTGAACTCCCATGTAGTCGACTGCGGTTTGAGTCCTGGACCCTGGTGGCTTAAACTCACACAGGGCACATGTGCGTGCCTGCCCAAGATCCCGAGAGGAGAATGGAAGAGAAGGGATTGTGGCATGGCCATCCCCCCTGGGGGGTGATTTCTTGCTTTCTGTCTCTCTGTCTCTCTCTGTCTTTCTGGTGAGCACACACACCCTATAGCAAAAGAAACCTCTTAAACAACAA
>JAKSZT010035612.1:0-24773 GCA_026826555.1 Tolypeutes matacus | reverse complement strand
GACACCCTGGTCCTATATAAGGGGGGATAGCCCCAGAGACTGATGCCTTATCAGTGGGTTCTATTTTGGTTATCCCAGAGGTAACGCTTATGCACACCTCAGTAGAATCTCATAGAACACCAAAGTGGATATCACCCCACACAGAGGGGCTACTGAGGGCTCTAGAGACACACAGGTCATACCTAAGTGGGGATGGCCCCAGAGCTTGATGTCTTATTAGAGGGCTCTACTTTGGAATCTGTGCTCCTGAGAGTGATAGAGTTGGACTCAAATAAGTCCTCCCTGCACATGATCCATCAGTCCCTTCTATTCTAACCTCTATATGATGCTGTACTTTACAAGTGTACTTCCAGAGACTGGATCCTTTGGCCTAACTATGTGTCAGCTGTGCCTGGAATCTCAGTGGAGCTGCAACTCCTACCCAACAGCTCAAAGTACACATCCAAGTCATCTGGTGAGGAGACGATGATGGGCAATGGCCATCCCAGGGATTGGAGAGGGCCTGCAACTGCAGGCAGAATAATCCCATCCACTCCATCCATGAGATATAAGCCCTCTCTCACTGGGAGGTGTAGTGGAAATCACCATCCCAGGCCCTTCATGATTGGGGGAAGCCCTATGGACTAGAGTGGACTTAATGGAATTCTTTTGTAGACATACCGTGATTCAAGGAATGGAAGAAAGTATAAGAGTGAGGTGAAGCCGGTGACTGCTGGATGCTTTTGGGGCAGGGAGGGAAACGGCAATTGAAATACACGGTCTTTTTCAGGACTAGGGGTTTGTCCTGAGTGGTGTTCTGTCGACAGATGTAGGCCATTTTACATCAGCATATACCATGCAGAACTGTGTGGGAGAGAGTGTGATCTACGATGTGAACTGTGATTGATGCTTGGTGACAAGGCCCCAGGATGTGTATATCCTTTGTGGGTGATGTGCCACACCGATGAAGGATGTTTGGGCAGGATGAAGTGGGAGTTGATGAAGGTTGGTAACAAGGGAAATCCTGTAATTTCTGTGTAATATTTAAGTAATCTAAGCAAATTAAATATATATGTATATCATTTATGTAAGTAAATGCACATATGTGCATATATATTTATATATATATCTTTACAAATATTATTATGTATTGTGAAATATTTGATTTTTACTTACAGTAGAAAAAAGAAAGAAAATGCTACAATAATGGGCAGCATTATAAGTAAAGTGATAATTTTTTAAATGCTTACCGAGATTGTAATGGATTGAAGAACCAGTGAAAACAACCAGGATAATTTGAAATACGTGGAAGGCCAATATTTACACAATTTAAGAGAAATCTCGAGTTCTGATGCATGAATCAGTGTTAAGAAATTGATCACACACGGGTGTGGAAGAAAGTGTGGGAGGAACAGATCTCAGAACAAACTGCAAGAGCACTTTTCCTACAGGAGAAAGACATCCTGAATTGCACAGTCACAGCCAGTTCCTTAAAAAATTGGCAACAAGTTGCACAGACTGGAGGTGGAGATTCTTTGGAGATTCATATTCATTACATTCACCGGTTTCTCTCCCAATGAATGTTGTAATGTTTAATGAGATACTGCTTCTGGCTGAAGGCTATTCCACATCCCTCCACTATTAATTTCCTCATGGTCAGTGAGATTTGACTTGCTACTGAAGACTTGCCTACATTCCTTACATATACAGGGTTTCTCTCCATTTTGTCTTCTCTGGTGTGTAACGAGGCTAGATTTCTGAATGAAAGCTTTCCCACGTCCATCACATTTCTAGGCTTTCTCTCCTGTATGTATTCTCAGATGGTTAATGACTTTATCCTCCTGGTTGAAGGATTTACCACATTTATTTTATATATTGGGTTTTGTCCAGAATGAATGCTTTGATATTTAAGGAAATATTTCTCTTGGCTGAAGGCTTCTCTGCATTCTTTACATTCATTTTGTTTCTGTCCACTATGAGTTTTTACATGTTCTGTGAGATATGATTTGTACCTAAAGGCTTTTCAACATGCATTACATGCATAGAGTTTCTGTGCAGTAGGAAATCTCTTGTATATGAAATTTTACATTTGAATTAAAGCTTTCCCACATATATAAGATATTTCTTCAGTAAGAATTTTCTTATGAATAAATTGGGTTTCTCTCAGGCTGAAAACTTTCCCACATATATGACATTTCTATGATTGTTCCCCTGTATGGCTTTTAAAATGAGGAATAATTAATGACTGTAAGAGCGGAGTGCATTCAGGAAACTCATATGCTTTCTCTCTAGTTTGAATTTTCTCATATTCCATGAGATTCTGTTTCAGATGGAAGCATTCCCATGTTCATTACAATACTAACTAATGTATGAATATTTCATGCTCAACGAGAATAAATGACTAACTGAAGGATTTCCAATATTCCTTACATACACAGTGTTTTACTCTTGCATGTTCCTTGATGCGTCCCTAGCTTTTCCAAATTCATGAAAACCCAAATGTTTTCTCTGAAAGATTATTTCTCCGGTATCTCATGAGGTTTAATTTCCAAGAACACTTCACACTCATACACTTAAAGGGGAGGACTACCATGTGATGCAAACAGGCAAAACTCATTTTCTTCATTCTTTTTTCCTTATATAGATTCCCTCATGCTTAGGTAAGCATGATGCAAATTTCTACAAAGTGAAATTACATTCATAGAAGTGTTATTTTGAGGAAACAATGCTTGCCATCAGAGAACCTATTTTCCCAACTTTCTTACATTCTCTGCCTTCATCTTAAGACTGTAGTGTTGTGGAAGTGGATATAGCTTCACTCACAAGCCTTTTCTTATGTGGTTCTTTCTGCTTCTCTAATGTCCTATGCTTCTTCATAGTTTGTGGTGTGCAGTTAAAGCAGTGCTTAGAGGGAAATTTATATCATTGAATGCATTCATTAGAAAACAGGAAAGATCCAATATCAATCATCTAAGCATCCAATATTTGAAGTTCAACAACATCACCTTTTTTATAATTCTATCAATTATGGCTCCCCTTGCCTCAAATGAGCATCACATCCAGTGTGGTGACTTCATAACTTGGAAATGGGGCAGTGGTACAGCACTTGATTTATGATGGGGACAAAACAGCATCCCATAAATCAACGATGGAACCTTCTTTCTTCTGAAGAATAAGAAAGGTGCAGCTTCCAAATATGCACGAATAAGGTGGCCCCAGAACAATTGCCTAAATGGCAAACATGGAAATCCTGAACACTTTGTTTTGACTGACTATATTTGATCAAAATTTTTTTCTATTAATATGGATCAGATGCACTATTTAATATTGCTTAAAGATTGCCAAGTGTATTATAACACTTTTGCTTCCCTTGCCAAATCTGCACTTATTATTTGTTAATGACTTGCCAAATAATGTATTTTTAAACATTTTATATCCTGTATTAGTAAGCCAAAGGGGTGCTGCTGCAAAATACCATAAATCTGTTGGTCTTTATAAAGGGTATTTATTTGGGGTAGAAGCTTATAGTTACCAGGCTAGAAAGCATAAGTTTCTTCCTTCACCACAGGAAGGAACTGTCTTGGAACAAGACAGCTGCCAACATTTGTCAGGGTACAGGCGTGTACAGTTCCTCTCTTCTCATCGCTGAGTTTCTCTCTGGGCTCATCTCCTCTGTTTACTCCACAAGGTCAGCTGTAGACTATGAGGCTCTCTAAGCTTTGCCTCTCTCCACAAGGCCAGCTGTGAACTGTCAGGTAAAACACTGGTCTCTTTACCCCATGGACTTCTGTTGTTGCTCATAAGAAATCCAAACTCAAAAACTACTCCAACTCTATCCTTTGCCATGTCTTTTAATGTCTGAGAACCCACCTACCAACGGACATAGCTGAAAGCCCTACCGACTCTGGCTCAGTCAACTCCCTTATCATAACTTAATCATGCCCAGATTAACAGGCCAGTTTACAAGCATAATCTAATATCTATTTTTGGAATTCATAATGATATCAAACTGCTACATATCCATTTACCCATCTTATGCTGTATATTATTTTATGGTGCATTTGAACACTTTATTGATGTCCTAGGCCACGGATATCATTATTCATTTATCCATTTAATTGACATTCATATATATTAATTTAATTAACAGATATTGTTCTTCAGTCCATCCTGAATCTTGAACCTTCTGAGATTATTTTCTTTCTGCCTGAATATTCTTTTACATTTCTTTTAAAGTGAATTGCTGCCAACAAACTTTATTAGTTTTTACTCATCTGTAAAAGTATTTATTTCAATTCCTCCTGAAGGAATGAAATGAATTAAGTCTCAGGTCTCTATGATTTCACTGCATTTGAGAGCTCCCTAAGGGTTGAATTTCTCCATTCTGTTGTAAATGTAATCAGTTCTTTGGAGAAGAAAATGGGGGCTTTCAGTTTTACAGATTGCTTCCTGCCCCTCCACCCCCCAGGCCAAATCTGTACAATCTGGCTCTGGGGATGGGAATAATGGAACACCTCTCTGAGTTACACACCTGAGTTTGGAGTCAAGATTTGGGGGAGAAAGCATGGTATATTGCGTTCTTCTTTGGATCGTTCTCAGGAGCAGTTGGAAAGGAAACAAGACCACACCAATTCTTCCCAACAGGAACCTTAAGCTTATAAAATATGTGTGGTCATTAAAAACCCAGACACCCATCTGGCCATAATGGGGGAATGGTGGGCCTAATGGGGGAATGGCACCACTCGTGCTGGGAAAAGGTCAATCACTTCCCCTCCTGCTGAGATGTTAATGGCAATTATCTGCTTCTGTAACTCTGCTTGCTTGCTTTGCTTAGAACACTATATAGAAACATATATCTTTAAACCTACCTGTCCTGTCTCTTGACACTTGCAGAAATGTTTGGTGCACGTGGGAAGAAAGTCTATAGTGACTGCAGCCTCCAGAATTTAGGTGTGACTCTTACTAAAGTGTGCACCTCGGCCATTAATGAAGGTTCTATTAAATTTTTCTCCTGGAAGTTGTTACTTATATGAAGTGCTCCACTTCATTATGGAGGCCCCAGTGAGATAAACTGTAGCCGGCCACACTGAGGCCTTCAGGGGAAGGTCTCTGAGGAATATTCCTCAGCCCTGGTAGGTCCTCAGTCTGGTCAGAAACTCCATGGGAGATTATTAATTCAATCAAAGGAACTGCCAGTTCTCTTCTGTTTTGGTAACTTTGGATCCAGAGGACGCCATTGGGCTGCCAGATGTGCCTCTACTCCCGTGACCTGGCCACCGGTTTAGACATCACCCGGGGCCTCAGAATAGGCTCAACATTCATATGTCTGTATGTGTAACTGGATGTCTGTCCGTAATATTTGTGCTCAGTTTCTGTTCTGTGCTCCTTTTTATTGTTACTATGAGTCAATCCTCCTCTTGTCCTACCACACCCCTTGCCTGTTTTCTAAAGAAGTTTCAGGAATTGAAGAAGGCAGTAGCTCAATATGGAGCCAAGTTCAACCCTGGGACCCTCTGAACCCTCTGCAAATTGGAGTGGCCCACCTTGGGTATGGTCTGTCCATCTTAAAGAACAATGGACATCCCAAGAGACTACAACATCTGGCGGGTCATCAATGGCAAACCTGGTCACCCATACCAGATTCCTTACATTGATGTGTGGATAGATCTTATTACAGATACTCTCAACAAACTAAAAATTTGTCTTACAGGACAAAAACACCAGGCCCAGCCAAAGCCCCAATTTCCATTGAAAGCCCTTGTTAATAACCCCAGTCCTTCGGTCCTACAAATGCTTCTGATGAACTAGCCCCTTACCTCCCCACCCCCCAATCTACCTCTCATCCCCCTCAAATGGCTCCCTCCCCATCTACTCCTCGTCTCTCTCTGAACCAATCATCTACAGACAGCCTATACACTCCACAACCCACACCCACTGATACTTCTCTAACCAGCTCCCCCCATGGCTTAATTTCTCTCCTAGAAGCTATCTTTTTCATCCATAATCCCATCTGGGATGACTGTCAGCAACTGATACAGGTCATATTCATTTCGGAGAGAGATAGTATTCAGAGGGAGGCTGTAAACACCATCATGGTTCGAGACAGTGAACCCACTACTGAACCTACCCAAATAGAAACCGTGTTCCCCTCTACCAGACCAGACTGGAATTACAACCAGGATCAGGTAAGGAGGATCTTAAATGGGATCATCAGACTCTCCTACGTGGCCTTAAATCTGCTGCCAGAAAGCCAACGAATCTTTCTAAAGTGAGTGAAACTCCCCAATGCCCTAATGAGTCACCCTCTGCCTTTCTTGAGTGTCTAATGAAGGCCTATAGAAATTAAACCCCTATAAACCCCGAGGCACCTGAAAATCATAGGGCTATAAATATAGCATTTGTATCACAGTCAGCTCCTGGTATATGAAAGAAATTGCATAGGCTTGAGGGGTTTGATGGGAAGCTATTATCTTAAGTAATCGAGGTATCAGAGAAAATGTATAATAGGGAGGATGATGATACTCTAAAAATGAAGAAGGTGGCATAGGTCCTGCTGAGCACAATGGTGACAGAATGTGCTAGGGCCTCTTCCTCCCATGGATTCTCTGGGAACCAGAGAAAGCCAAGGCAAGGTAGACCATGATGGCAAAGGGACCACTGCATTACTGCAAAGAAAAGGGACACTGGAAAAATGAATGCCCCCAATGCTGCCAGACCCAGGCCCAGCCCTGTGGTAGCTAGACTGATGTGGCCAGGGTTCTCCAGGCCCCTGGGAGCCCGTGGTGAAACTAACAGTTGGGGGCTGCCCTGTTAACTTCCTGGTCAATACGGGGGCTACATACTCTGCCCTAAAATTGGCCTCTGGTCCCTTTAAAGCTGAACATACTCTGGTTCAAGGGGCTCCTGAGAAGATACATTGTTATACCTGGACCACCACCCAGACCATTAATCTTGGATCTGGGACCATCACCCACTCATTCCTCATTATGCCCAACTGTTCCTACCCCCTGCTGGAATGGGACTTTCTACAAAAAATTGAAAGCAACCATCTCCATCTGGGATGGTGAGATGACACTAAAGTTCAGCGCTCAGCCCCAGATCCTCCTTGTAACCTGACCTTTCTTGGAAGAATATCTCCTAACAGGCATCAAGTAACCACCAGCAGCTAATTGTTTCTGCAAGAATTCCAGCTCCTGGTTCTGGGAGTCTGGGCTGAGGAACCGCCCCCCCTCAGACTGGCCCAGCATCAGGCCCCATGGTAGTGAAAGAACACAAACAGCCACAAAACCAGGACTGGAATTGAAAAATTCATCTGCCATCTACACGATGCAGGTATTCCTCTTCCTTGCCAGTCCCCGTGGAACACCCCCTTACTTCCTGTGCAAATGCCGTGGAGCAGAGACTATCAGCCAGTATAGGATTTTAGAGAAGTAAATAAGAGTGTTGAAACAATAAACCCTAGCGTCCCTAACCCATACATGCTTCTAAGCCAGCTCCCTCTGGTACATACTACCTACACTATCCTGGATTTAAATGACAAATTCTTTTCTATACCTTTGGCACCAGTTAGCCAGCACATTTTTGCCTTTGAAGACCCTCATCCCGGGGGATTTGGGCAGCTGACATGGACATGGATTCCTCAAGGATTCAAAAACTCCCCCACCTTTTTTGGAGAGGCTCTGGGGCAAGATTTGTCCCCCCTCAGAGAGCAGCATCCAGGTATTACCCTACCTCAGTATGTAGATGACCTCCTTCTAGACACACTGGACTCAGACTCTTGCAAAGTGGCAACTCTCAGCCTACTCAAAGCCTTAGCAGAAATGTGATATCATGTATCTGACAAAAAGACTCAGCTCTGCTCCTACTCTGTACCATACCTTGGATACATCTTAGAAAAAGGGGAGCAGGAACTTGACAAAACAGGATACAAGCTGTATTGTGCATCACTGAGCCAACCTTAAAATGACAGGTACATGAATTTCTTGGCATGGTGGGGTATTGAAAACTGTGGATCTCCAGATTCACAGGAATTGCTAAGACCCTTTACGCTGCCATGGTGGGCAAGGGAAGTGACTTGTTGTGGACCAACAAGCAACAGGAAGCTTTTACTTGCCTGAAGACAGGTCTGGTGAGTGCCCCCACCCTTGGGTTACCTGACATGTCCAAACCCTTTCATCTATTTGTGGATGAAAGTCATGGGGTTGGCAAAGGAGTATTAACCCTGTCCATTGGGCCTTGGCACCGACCAGTAGTGTACCTCTCAAAAAACCTGGACTATGTAGCTGCCAGATGGCCCAACTGCCTATGAGCCATCACGGCCACTGCCCGTTTAGTTAAGGAAGCCTGTAATTTAACCTTTGGCCAAAATCTGGTGGTAACAGCCCACATTTGGTTGAAGCCCTCCTCCACAGTCTGCTGGATATCTAATGCCAGAATCACGCAATATCAAATGTTATTATTGAACCCACCCTGTGTGGTATTCACACAAAAGAGGCATTAAATCTGGCCACCCTGCTCCCTGACTCTAGTGCCCCCCACAGTTTCCCACGACTCCTTACACTTGCTTGAAACCTTGATGTGGCTACACCCAGACTTCACCTATGTGCCATTGCAGGATGCTTCCCATAATCTCTACATAGATGGAGGCAGTTATGTTTAGGATGGAATCTGTTACACGGGAGAAGCTGTGGTAGAGCAACCCAAAACTATCTGGGCTCAATTTTACGCCATGGCACCTCGGCCCAATGGACAGAACTAATATCCCTGACTCAGGCCTTAAGATGGGGAAAGACCAAACTGTCAATATTTACACAGACATGCGCTATGCCTTTGCTACATCCCATGTACTCAGTGCACTGTACCAAGATCGAGTATTCTTAATATCTGGAAGAAAAGAGATTAAAAATGGAGGTGAAGTCCTAGAATTATTAGAAGTCATTTGGTTCACTGACCAAGTTGCCATTGTTCACTGCAATGGACATCATAAGGGAAACTCCCCGCAGGCAGAAGGCTAGCAGATGAAGTCACATGGGCCACCACCTTCCTACTGCTCAACCCTGTGCAAATGCTCCCAACAAACCCTAGCGAGTATCTCCCAGTTCTATGCAACTCCCCAGAAGACATCAGGCAGGGGGAAGGTCTAGGAGCTAAAATTTCCCCAGAAGTTTGGTTAGTCCTGCCCGATGGCAGGACATATCAACTCGAAGCAGTGGGAAGGCAATTAGTCAAAATGCTGCATGACACCACACATATGGGCAGCACTAAATTAATAGAACTAATAAAAAGAGACTTTTATTTCCAAGGTTTGTCTAAAATCAGCAAAAACTTCACATGAAGATGTGAAGTCTGTGCCAGAGTAAATCAAAGAGGAGGTGCTCAAGCTCCAGTGGGAACTAGGTTCCCAGGGATGGAACCAGAGGAGCACTAGGTGTTAGGTTTTACTGAAATAAAGTTGGGAAATATGGGTATAGGTATCTCCTGGTGCTGGTAGATACGTTTTCGGGATGGGTGGAAGCCTACCCGAATAAAAATGAAAGAGCCACAGTAGTAGTAAAGAAGCTGATAGCACAAATCATTCTAAGAATTGGGCTTCTTCTTAGAATAGTGTCAGTAACAGTCCAGCTTTCATAGCTCAGGTGACTCAACAATTGGCTAAAGCCCTGGGTATAAATTGGAAACTGCACTGTGCATTTCAGCCCCAAAGTTCAAGAAAGGTTGAAAGGATGAACCACACCTTGAAAGAAACCCTAACCAAGTTGGTTCTGGAGTCTGGTGAAAACTGGGTGAGTCTCCTACACTTTGCCCTCCTTAAGACCAGATGTAGCCCCTATGTGTAGGACATTATGCCCTATGAAATATTATTTGGCAGACCCCCAACCCTGTTACCCAAGTTGGGGTTGGGAAAAATACCTGTATATGAGAGCCAATATCTTTTCTCTATTCTAAAGGAACTGGACTTGGATTAAGAAAATGGTCAATCGAATGGTCCAAGAAGCCCATCCCCCTCGTCCATGTTCCAAACCTCCTTTATTTCAGGTGCAGCGCGGGAATCTAGTCTGGGTATGAAAGCTCCAAGCTGGAAAAGTCAAACCATGTTGGACTGCTCCAAATGTGGTGATCCTCACAGTGCCCATGGCAGTAAATGTCATGGGGAATAGACAATGGATACATGCGTCAGGGCTAAAAGTCATCAGAACTGGTACGGTGGACTCAGAGGCAAAAAAGTGGACAGTCACCAAAATAGAAGAACCCATAAAGATCAAGATTCCCTGAACGAGTTAAGACTAAGGGTGGGGAAGAGGGAGAGATATGGCAACAGCCTGGAAAATGAGTTTGCTGCCCCTGTTGGTAATTAGCGTGTGCATCAATAGTTTTT
Source organism: Tolypeutes matacus (assembly GCA_026826555.1). Classification (NCBI taxonomy): domain Eukaryota; kingdom Metazoa; phylum Chordata; class Mammalia; order Cingulata; family Chlamyphoridae; genus Tolypeutes; species Tolypeutes matacus. The sequence continues at coordinate 14,419 of JAKSZT010035612.1, read as the reverse complement.
GTTTAACCTCCTATAACTGGAGTATTATAAGGACAAGGGACAGAACGGTTCTAAATGTCACTCAAACTACTGGGAAAAGTCCCATCCTCTCTTTTGACCTGTGTGACCTCCTTCGGGAGAATTGGAACAACCTAGACATTGAGCCAGATGGACCTCCTGCAGGTCACGGATGTGGAGATGAATATTTAAAAAGAGGACTAACCCAGGCCAAGCTCTATGCCTGCCCCACAGATGGTCCCCCAGAATGCCATACTCACGGGCAGTACCACTGTGCCCAATGGGCTTGTGAAACCTTAGCCCCACGGATTTCCAGAGATACTGCCATCAGCCTCTTCAGGGGAGCACAGCCCCAGAACCCAACCATAGGTTCCAGTAAACCCATTCATATCCATATTAACAATGGGTTCAACAATGCCTGGGAAAGGAAGCAAAACATGGGCTCAGAATATATGTAGTTGGTCAAGACCCCAGAGCTGAGTTTACCATCCTATGGGGTATTCTAAAACCCGTTCCACCCAATCTGGTGGGCCCCAAGTGGGACTTTCTTCTTAACCCAGAACTGGTAATTCCACCCAAAAGAAAACCAGGGCCCTTACGGTCCCTCAAGCAAACCCCCCCCAGAACATCCTTGTTGTCATTGTTGTCCTCTGTCTTACCTTTCTTAAATGAGAGCCAGCCAAATGCCACCAATGATTGCTGGCTCTGCCTAAATCCCTAACCCCCATATTAAATTGGAATAGGAGAAGATGGAAGCACTATCCCCTATAAATCACTGTATGTTCAAAAGATATTAGGGAGCGGCTGTGGCTCAATCAGTAGGGCTCCCGTTTACCATATGGGAGGCCCCGGGTTCGGTTCCTGGGGCCTCCTGGTGAAGGCAAGCCCGCCCGCACGGCGTGGTTAGCTGACCCAGCGAGCACAAGCAGCAAGGGAGGGAGAAATGAATAAATAAATAAAATCTTAAAAAAAAAATAGATATCAGTAGAGATTCGGGAGGTCATCCCAGAGTTAATACTTACGCACACCTCAGTAGGAGCTCATAGAACATGAAAGTGCACATCACCCCACACAGAGGGGCTCCAGAGAGCTCTGGAGACACCCAAGTCCTATATAAGAGGGGATAACCCCAGAGAATGGTGCCTTATCAGTGGCCACTATTTTGGAATCTGTGCTCTTGAGAGTGACAGAATTGGACTCAAATAAGTCCTCCCTGCACATGGTTCATCAGTCCCTTCTATTCAAACCTATATGTGATGCTAGAGTTTTTAGGTATACTTCCAGAGACAGGAGCCTCTGCCCTTCCTATGTGCCAGGTGTGCGTGGAATCTCAGTGGAGCTGCAACACCTACCTTACAGCTCAAAGGACTCATCCAAGTCACCTGGTGAGGAGACAATGATGGGCATCAGACATCCCAGGGAATGGAGAGGGCCTGCATCTGCAGGCAGGATCATCCCACCCACCATATCCGTGGGATATAAGCCCGCTCTCACTTGGAGGTGGAGTGGTCATCACCATCCCTGTCCACTCAGGATTGGGAGAAGAACTATGGACTAGAGTGGACTTGATGGTATTCTGTTGTACATATATGGTGATTCTAGCAATGGAAGAAATTATAACAGTTAGGTGGAGCCAGTGGCCACTGGACACTTTGGGGGCAGGGAGCGGATGTGCAGTTGAAATACAGGGGCTTTTTAGGGATTTCGAGGTTGTCCTGAGTGCCGTTGTGGCAATGGATATAGGCCATTTTGAATCAGCACACACCACTTGGAACTCTGTGGGAGAGGGTGTGGTCTACGATGTGAACTGTGGTCTATTGTTGATGGCAAGGCCCCAGGATGTGTAAGTCCATTGAGGGTGAGGGGCCACACTTGTGGGAGATGTTTGTGTGGGATGTGGGGGGATGCTTGGGAGATGGGGAACATGGGAATCCTGGTAGGTTCTGAGTAATATTTTAGGTAATCTAAGCACCTCTTAAAATATATATATATAACATTTTGTAAGCAAATTCACATATATGCATATATATTTATATATCATTTTATCAATATTGGGATGTATTCTGAAAATTTTGATTTTTACCCACAATAAAAAATAAATTAATTAAAAAAAAAAAACAAGTCCAAGCTGACCTGTACAGTGAAAAAAAAAAAAAAGATATCAGCAAATGAGAGCCAAAGGTTATGTAAGTGGGGTCATGAGACAATAATAACTCGGGGGACTTACAAGGTTACAGCACCTGTTTACTCCACTCCTCAAGCAAAATCAATGCAAACTTCCTAGGCCCCCACTGTTCATCAGTTGTTTTTTCTGAAGAAACTAATGAATCCTATTATTGGAAAGTCCCCAATGGCACCTGGTTTGCCTGTACCCAAGAAATCACCCTTTGTCTCTACCCCCGAACCTTGTCACAATCTAAGACGGAAAAAGACCCAGTCATTTGCATCCTGGTGCATATCATCCCACATGAATACTGATATTCAGGTGAAGGAAGCTGAGAGCATTTTAGAACTATGAGTTGCTTTAAATGAATTCCTATTCTCATTCCCATTAGGTTGGGCTTGGGATGGGGTGGGCAGCAGCCTAGGGAATGGCAGCCATGATTAGTGGTTAAGAAAATTTTAACACCTTATCCACTCAAGTTGACTTAGGCCTAAAATAGTTAGAAAAATCAGTTAGTCATCTCGAAAATTCCTTATCTACTTTGGCCAAAATGGTTCTGCAAATTAGGCGTGGGTTAGATCTATTATTCTTAAAACAGGGAGGACTGTGTATAGCCCTCAGTGAAACCTGCTGTTTCTATGCTAAGCACTCAGAAGTGATAAAGGAAATCTTCTCAGTAGTCAGAAAGAGGCCACAAGAATGAGAAGAACTCAGAACAAAAGGTACAAACTTGTATGAAAGCCTGTATTCGTGGTCTCCATGGCTAACAACCTGCAATCGCACTTGTCCTCATTATGCTGGGATTTCTAGTGGGCCCTCTTTTCATTAACTTTCTCACTTACTATATTCAAAAAAGAATACAGGCAGTAAAACTAATGGTGCTACACTCTCAATACACGCCTCTTTCTACTGATGCACAGTCAATGGTTTGACTAATGCCATTACAGGAGTAGGGAATGAAGGAAACAAGACCACACCAATTCTCCCCAGCAGGAACCCCAAGCTTATAAAATATGTGTGGTCATTAAAAACCCGGACATCCATCCAGACATAGTGGGGAAATGGCAGGCCTCATGATGGAATGGTGCCACTCATGCTGTGAAAAGTTAAATCACTACCCCCCCACTGAGATGCTAATGGGAAATATCCACTTTTGTAACTCTGCTTGCGTGCTTTCCTCAGAAACCTATATAGAAATATATGTGTTTAAACATACCAATCCTGTCTCTTGCCACGCTCAGGAAAGTTTGGCGCGCACGGGAAGAAAGTCTATAAAGGCTTCAGTCTCCATATTTTAGGTGTGATTCTTACTAAAGAGTACGCCCCGGCCGTTAATAAAGTTTCCATTAAATTTTTCTCCTGGGAATTGTTATTTATACGAAGTGTTCCACTTCACAGTGCACAGTGGTCAGCACACCATTTTGCTCAATGATTGCCAAACCCAAAGTACAGCCACTGCTTTATGAGTTCCCATTTCTTCCAGACTAAGGAGATCCCCCCTGATCCCTGTGCCATGGTTTAAAACCCTCCTTTGAGTCTTGTGTGGACCCTGGAAAAGTATGTTCTTACTAACCCATTGCTTGGTGTGTAAGCCTTTTCTATGTAGGACATTTTTGTTAGATTCAGATAAGGGACCCTTCAATTAGCTCACATTTTGTCAGAATACTTTAGTTTAGTTGAGGGCCTCAGATTAGATTTCAGGCACCAGGATGGACCCCAATCATTGTGCAGAAGTCCTACATACAAGGAACACACAAAGAAAGAGTGCTGCCATGTGGAAGAAGGCTCCAGGATCTCCTACAGCTATGGAGAGACACAGAAACCCTGAGAGGCTGAGGGAGAGGCCTGAGGCTGCAGTCATGGAGCAGCTTGAATCTGAAGACATCCAGGCCAGAAGATAAGGGAGACGTGTGAACAATTGTTTCTGATGGTGCAATGCTGAGCTCAGGGACAAAGTGAGTTTGAAGGAGAAGGCAGAGAGAGACAGGTAGGCTGAACATTTTAACTAGGGAGGAGTCCAGCAGAAGCCGACCCTTGTTAAGACACCATTTTTGATGATGCCTTGATTTGGACATTTGCACAGCCTTAGAAATGTAAGCTTTAACCCTAATAAATTCTAATAAAATCAAAGTATTTCTGGTATTTTGCATTGGCAGTGCTTGGCCGAGTCAAAGAGCTAGGGACACAGGATTGGAGAGCTGCCCTGTTTCCAAAGGCAGTGTTATCCTGCTGTCAAGTGAATCCACCTGTAAACTGTGGGTGTCTCCAGACTAAACAGGATTGAGTACTGGTAAGATGGAGGATGAAATGCTCTTGGCCAGCAAGTTCTGCAAGACAGGGAGTCAGGCAGGGGTTTCACATTGTTTGGTGAAATGTATAAAGTCAAGGATATCCCACTATGATGTACCTGGCTCAGGAAGTGGTTGGGGGATGGGCACTGGCAGATAAAATCATGAGACCTGGAGTCTGGTACAGCAGAGGAGTCAGGGCACAGAGAAAAATTAAACAACACTGTTAAAGGAAATAAAAGAAGACTTCAATAAATGGTAAAATATTCCCTGTTCATGGGTAGGAAGACTAAACATCATCAAGATGTCTATCCTACCCAAACTACTCTACAAATTTAATGCAATCCCAATAAAATTCAACACTGTATTTTTTAGGGAACTGGAAAAACTACCTCAAAATATATTTGTATATGTAGGAGGCCCCAAATTGCCAAAGACATATTGAAAAAGAAAATTGAATTTGGTGGTATCACATTACCAGACTTTAAATCATATTACAAAGCTACAATGATCAAAGCTGCATGGTATTGGAACAAGGATAGACCTACTAACCAATGGAATCGAATTGAGAGTTCTGATATAGATCCTTACATATACAGTCATCTGATATTCAACAAGGCTACCAGCCCACTCAGTTCGGTGTGAGTGGTTTCTTTAACAAGGGGTGCTTAGAGAACTGGATATCCATATCCAAAAGAATGAGAGAAGAATACCTTCTCACACCTTATACAAAAATCAACTCAAGGTGGAACAAAGATGTAAATATAAGAGCCAAAACAATAAAGACCTTGCAAAATAATGTAGAAAAGCATCTACAGGACCTTGTAATAGGAAATGGGTTCATGAACTTCACAGCCAAAGAACAAGCAGCAATAGAGTGTGGGATGTGGTGGGAGGTGTGGGAGGTGGGCAACATGGGAATCCCAATGGGTTTCGTGTAAAATTTTGGGTATCTAAGCACCTCTTAAAATATATTTATATATATACATAAATAACATTTTTGTAAGCAAATGTACATATATGCATATATATTTATATATCATTTTGCAAATGTTGGTATGTATTGTGAAAATTTTGATTTTTACCCAAAATAAAAAAAACAGAAAAGAAAAAAGGAAAAATATATAAATGGGATTTCCTGAAAATCAAAACTTTCTGCACATCAAAGGACGTTATTAAGAAAATAAAGAGGCAGCCTACAAATGGGAGAAAATATTTGGCAACGATATATCTGATAAGAGCCTAATATCCTGCATATATTATGGTGTTAAATTCAAACTCCATGGCCAACAGAAGAGAAATATTATTAAAAACTACAATAAAATTAAATTGGAAGGGAAATAAACTGTTTAACTTCAAAAGGTCAGTTAGAGACAAAAGAAAACAGCAGGAAAGGAAATGAGAGACAAAAAGGTAATCTATAAGACTTACACAAATAACAAAATGTCAAAGTCCAAAATATAAGTCCTGCCTTATCTGTAATTACTTTGACAGTAAATTGACTATAATCTCTAATCAAAAGGCAGAGATTGGCACAATAAGGACAAAAGGGCATATTCCAACTTGATCGTATTTCAAAGAAACTTACCTTAGACACAATGAAACAAATAGGTTAAAAGTGAAAGGATGGGCAACAGACTAACAGGTAGAGCTGAATGCTCTCACATAAACAATGGTGAAAGAGCCAGAAGCTGTTGGAGGAATTGCTTTGGGGGTTAGCAGACCAGGAAAGTGCTATACAACTCCCAGGAGGATGAGGGACAGAGTGAGGAAGAACTGAAAATGACATATGTGAGTTACAAAGCCCAGATGGCAGTTGGGAAATGTTCCCCTCCTGAACCCCAAGATATATAAACCAGGGTAAAACACATGGTGTACTGCAGCCAACTGTGAGAGAAACACTGTCAACTCCCTGTCAACTGTTTCAAGGGAAAAAGGATGGGAGGCTGGGGTGCTTTTCTTCAGTGAATTTAGCCAGTAAAGCCCACTTTGAATCTCTGATCTGGAAACTCAACACAGGAACAGAGGAAAGCCAAGACAGAAAAACACCTCTTTGGAATGAAGTGCTGAAAATCACCATCTGATGGCTGGTCTGGAAATTGCAAGGGCATAAACTGTTCATGATCTCTGTATCCAAGCCCTGGGAGAAAATCTGTGATCCCTAGTGAGTCCCTGGCCCAATTTTGAAAACTTAAATTGGGCAATTTTAAAGCCTGAGAATAAATGGAGCCAAATATCAAAGAAGAGCTGTGAAAAAAGAAAACAATAGGTAAGAGAGAGAAATTAGTCATCAGAGTAAATTCAGATGCTTAGACATCAGCAACAAATTGGAAGCTATACTAAGAAACAGGAAGAGATGGCCCAGCCAAAAGAACAGAACAAATATCCTGAGATACAGGATTTAATACAAGTAATCAGTGATAATCACACAACTGTTCTGAATCACTCCAAAGAATTTAAAGAAAATATGATTAAAGAAATACAAGATACTAAGAAGGCAATAGGAGAGCATAAAGAACAATTTGAAAGCCTGCAAAGAAAATAACGGCCTTATGGGAATGAAAGACACGATGGATGAGATTAAAAGTACATTAGAGACAATAAGAGCAGATTTGAAAAGCTTGAAGACAGAATTAGTGATTTCAAAAACAGAACATCTGAACTAGAAAAGGTGGGAGAACAGAAAGTGAAGAGAATATAAAAAAAATAGAACAGAGTATAAGGGAATTGAATGACAATCAGAAACTCACAAATATTTTCATTACTGAAGTCCAAGAAGGATAAAAGAATGGTAAAGTGGCAGAAAGTATATTTGAGGAAAGAATGAGTGAAAACTTCACAACCATTAAAAAGGGCATAAATATCAATATCCAAGAAAGACAATGCACCCCAAACAAAATAAATTCGAATAGACCTACCATGAGACACCTACTATTCTGAATGATAAATATCACAGATGAAGAGAGGATTCTGAAAGCAGCAAGAGAAAAGCAAAGCATCACATACAAGAGAAACTCGATAAGATTAAGCACTGACCTATCTTAAGAAACCATGGAGGAGAGAAGAAAGTGGTATGATGTATGTAAGGTACTGAACAAGAAAAACTGTCAGGTAAGAATCCAGCAAAGCTGTCCTTCAAAAATGAGGGTGAGTTCAAAGTCTTTGCAAAAAAAACAAAAACTGATAGAATAGGTTACCAAAGACAAGATTTGCAAGATACTAACAGAAATGCTGCAGTCTGAAAGGAAAAAACAAGGACAAGAGATTTGGAAAAGAGTTTAGAAATGAAGATGATTAGGAAGGGTAAACTAAAGGATAAAGAAGACAGACAATAAAATGATATGACAACAGAGAACCAAAAGACAAAATGGATGAAATAATTAATGCTTTTACAGTAATAACACTGAATGTTAATGGATTGAACTCCCCAATCAAAAGACATAGACCAATAGAATGGATAAATATATATATATATATATGAGCTGTCTATGTGTTGTCTGCAAGAGACCCACCTCAGACAGAAGAACACAACCAGGTTAAAAGTGAAAGGTTGGAAAAAAGTATTCCACGCAAACAGTAACAAAAAGAACTGGTTTAGGCCAGATAAATGTAAAATAATATCATTCTATGTGAACAGTAATTACGCAATCCAACTGTCAAATTGTTCCTGTGATCAGTATTCTTTAATTTTTCTCATACAAAATAAATACCTTCTTTTAATTGAGGAGGACTAGAGAAGATATATATTTTTAAATACTTCATTTTTCTTTAACCCCTTCTTATTCATACTCTTCAAGTAACATATTTGGATCAATAATGATTTACCATGACAACTGTTGAACAAGATTTTTAGTTTTTCTATCTTATAAAATTATGAGATGGCAAATGGTTATCCACTGTAATTCATTTCAAATAAGATGTGATCAACTCCCAAATAGGAATTTAATTATCTAGAAAGAATTATGGCCTAAATGGAAATTACATAAATCAATAATTTATTATGCCCAATAGAACTGTAATATAAAAATTAGAATTATGTTATAATTAGTTGCTATTATATTTGAAATATTTTCATTTATGAAGGTTTGTTGCTACACTATTTTTTATAATTAATTATATTAAATCTAACCTGGCCTTGCAATCTCTTTTAAAATTGTAATTTCTTCCAATCTGTTTTTCTATTTATTTTACAATTTTACAATAAAGGACTTTTTATCAGCTAAAAAAAAACGCCATTTATTATATACTTTGGATAGATCATATGGTATGGAATATATTTCAGTAAAACTACTTAATAAACAAATAAATAATTGTGCAAGAATAGTGAAATAGCAGCTATGTCAGCAGGGGAAACAGAGAAACTGAAAGGTGAGAAATTTTTTTCTTTGTCTGACTTTTGTTTATTATTATTATTGAAATAATGAAAATGCTTTAATGATTGAAGTGATGAACACACAACGATGTGATTATAACAAATATCACTGATTGTATATTTTGCATAAATTGTATGCTTTATTAACATGTATCAATAGAATTTATTTGTTTAAAAAAGTGAAAGGATGAAAAAATAACCTCTATGCAAATAGAAACCAAATGAATGCTGGAGGGGCTACCCTAACATTTGACAAAATAGCTTTAAGTGATAAATTGCTGCAGGAGACAAAGAAAGACATTACATATCAATAAAGGGGTCAATAATTCAAATATGCACCTAATAACAGAGCTACAAAATACACGAAGCAACATTGACAGAATGGAAGGAGAACTAGTTTTATAATAATAGTTGGAGATTTCAAGATTGTCAATAACAGAGGACTTGAACAATATCATAAGCCAACTAGTTATGAAATTCACATACAGAATACTCCAAACAAAAATAATAAAAAAATATATTCTTCTCAAGAACAAATGCATCATTCACCAAGACAGACATTACCTAGCTTACAAAACAGATATAAATATATTTTTTAAATGAGTGAAACCATACAAACCATCTTCTCCAACCAAAATAGAATGAAGTTAAAGAAATCTGGAAAATTTACAAATAAACAAAAACTGAACAAATCTAAGAATAAATCACAGGGGAAAAACAAAATATTTAGAGATAAATGAAAATGAAAACATATCATAACAAAACATATGGGGTGCAGCAAAGGCAGTGCTCGGAAGGAAATTTATACCTCTAAATACTTACATAAATAATAAGAAAGATCTCAAATTAATATCCTCTCATAAAACCATGAGGAACTAGAAAAAGAAATGCAAACTAAAAATAAAGTTAACAGTAAGAAGGGAATAATAAAATTTAGAGTGGAGATAAATGAAATTGAGAATAGAAAACAACTGAATCAATGAAAACAAAAGTTTAATCTTTGATAAGATTAGTGAAATTGAGAAATCTTTAGCTAGACTGACAAAGAATATAAGAGACGAGATGCAAATAAGTGAAAAGAAAATCATAACCTCATTTTCCTTACCAAAATAGATGCAAAAATCTTCAACAAAATGCTAATAAATCAAATCCAAGAGAATATTAAAAGCATTATACCTCATTACACAGTGGGATTTATCCCAGGAATGCAAAATTGGTTCCACACAAGAAAAGCAATTAATGAATTTAATATATCACATTAAAAGAATGAAGTAAATAGCATGCAGGGAAGGGTAATCAGTATTTTGTTGAGGATTTCTGCATCTATATTGGTAAGGAAAATTGGTCCCTAATTTTCAGTTCTTGCAATGTCTTTATCTGATTTTGTATTATGGTAAAACTGGCCGTATAGAACGAGGGAAGAGTTGTCTCAGAATGAGTTAAGAAGGGTTTCTTCCACTTTAATTTTTTGTAAGAGTTTGAGAAAGATTGATGTTAATTCTTTCTTGATGTTTTGTAAAATTTACCAGTGAAGCCATCTATTCCCAGAGTTTTCTTTTTGAAGGTTTTTGTTTACTGTTTCAATCTTTCTTTACTTATTATATGTCTGTTCAGATTATCTATTTCTACATGAGTCAGTTTAAGTAAATTTTGTGTCTCTACAAATGTGTCCATTGCACCTAGATTATTGGTTTGTTGCTGCCATTTCCATGCTGGAAGCTGCCCAATGTATTCAGCCTTACACGAGGATGTTGGAGGCGCACCTGAGTGATTGGTGGCATATCAGGGTCTTGTTTCTGCTGCTGGGAGAGTGGGTATTCAGCAGTGACTGGAGCTAGGTTGTCCCTGCTGAATGGAAGTTCATGTTGCTGAGGCCATGCAAAAGCTCTATCCCTACCACCATTGCCAAATTATTCATGATCCCATTGGGCAATGACATGGGTGGGAGTGGAAAAAATCTCACTTGTATCAACAGAACAGGTCTTACTATGCATTTGTTTATAAAAATTATCCCCTGATGATGTCTCCCTCTGGTGGGCATTCACATGGGACATAAATTATTTTCATGTTTTATACCTATTCAGAAAGGTCTATCCATCCACCTCCCACAGAAGTCCATGACTCCAAATTTCCAGTCATATTGATTGCAAGTCCATGATTCTCCAGTCTAATCACTGGCCACAGACCTTGAATCAATAAATAAAGTCACCTCCAACCACTTCTCCTTCCAAACAAAATTTACAACCATATTTTGATGACTGGGAGGGTTTCCCTTTACCTCTGTCCTTTATTATTGTCCAAGAATGGAACTGCAGGGCTGAAACTGTACAATTTCAAGTGATACCTACATATTGCTAGAACATCTGTAATCCAGGCCCTAATCTTCTCTTCCTAAATCAACTGATTATCGGGAGGTCTCCAATTGGTTCAGGCTGGGGAACAAAAGGAAATATGACAGAAGTGGGTGTTATAGGCACTTGGGCAATTTCTTCACATAAAAAGCACAGTTGCCCATTAACCTAAACATGTTGCGGACCCTTCTCTTGTTTTGGTCCCCATTCAAAACGAGCAGCTTTTCAGGTCCCTTGCTAAATGTACTGGGGTAACACACTCAAATGAGGATTATGCTGTCTACAAAATCCAAAGAAGACATCTATACATTATAACTATTTTTCAGTTGGGAGGGAGTTGCATCAACTATTTTTCACTTTATTTATGTTTTCAGATGTAAATTTCTCGTATATTCTCACCATGAATAATATCAGTGAAAACAAACTATCCACAATATGGATAAAACTTAGCAATAAAATGAGGGAAGAAAAGTTACAAAAAAAAAAACACCAGGATTCCCATTTTATAAAATCCAAAAGCCCATTTAAATATATTGCTTAGTGATACCTACATAGGTGATGAAACTCTGTCTTAAACAAGAGACTGATAAACACAGGCTTCACACAGGTTGTTTTCTCAGAAGGGTGACACGGGGAAGGGCACAGTGGCACATGGGCATCCAGTTCCTGATGTGGGCAGTGGATTCAAGGGTGTGCATTTCATTGAAATTAACCTGACAGATGCTACACTTATTCTTCTGTAGGAATCAATTAGTAACACTAAAAATTAAATGATATTTTATACACAAACATGCACACATAGTGCCAAACTATAAACAATCCAGCATGGATCCTGGAAAGTGACAGCTGAGTATGAAACAAAGGATATGTAGGAAGCTAGGAAGAAATTAAATAAAAATGGGTACTGCAGGGGATTATTGGTGGGGGGTGTCTGGGAGGGGGCATTCATGGGAATTAGTTCATCCGAATATACATGAAGATATACAAAATCGTTCTAAAGATCAAAAGATGGGGCATGGTCACGATGGGTGGACAATCACACAATAAATGAGGGAATCTGAATTCCTAGCCTGGAGAGCTCTGCCACAGTCGCCAAGGGAGCAGCAATAGTCCTCTGAGTGCAGTGACAGTGTCTGTCAAAAAAGGAGGACCCACTGATGTGTTCTTTTTATTGATGACTACTCTTGTGAGTCTTTGATCTTGTAACTGAGACTTAGCCTGCAGTTGTGGGGTGCCTAAGGGTTGCCACCTGAGAGCCTCCTTGTTGCTCAAATGTGGCCTCTCTCTAAGCCAAACTCAGCATATGATTGCATTACCTTCCCCCTAACGTGGGACATGACTCCTGGGGATAAGCTTCCCTGGCAATGAGGGATTAATACCAAGTGCCAACTGGCAACACAACTGGAAAAAGACCTTGAATAAAAGGGGGAAAAGGTACAGACAAATGAGTTCAAGTGGCTAAGAGACTTCAAAGAGAGTAGGGATGTCATCCCAGAGTTAACTCTTACGCACACCTCAGTAGGAGCTCATAGAACATCTAAGTGCCTATCACCCCACACAGAGGAGCTCCTGAGAGTTCTGGAGACACCCAGGTCCTATATCCAGGGGGATAGCCGTAGAGACTGATGCCTTATCAATGGGCTCTATTTTGGAATCTGTGCTCCTAATAGTGACAGAATTGGACTCAAATAAGTCCTCCCTGCACATGGTTCATCAGTCCCTTCTATTCAAACCTATATGTGATGCAGAAGTTTTTAGGTATACTTCCAGAGACTGGAGCCTCTGGCTTACCTATGTACCACGTGTGCGTGGAATCTCGGTGGAGCTGCAGCTCCTACCCTACAGCTCAATGGACTCATCCAAGTCACCTGGCGAGGAGACAACGATGGGCAACGGCCATCCCAGGGAGTGGAGAGGGCCTGCATCTGCAGGAAGGATCATCCCACCCACCATATCCATGGGATATAAGCCCTCTCTCACTTGGAGGTGGAGTGGACATCACCATCCCAGTCCCCTCAGGATTGTGGGAAGAACTATGGGCTAGAGTGGACTTGATGGTATTCTGTTGTATACATATGGTGATTCTAGCAATGGAAGAAATTATAACAATGAGGTGGAGCCAGTGGCCACTTGACACTTTAGGGGCAGGGAGCGGACAATTAGTTGAAATACAGGGGCTTCTTTGAGATTTGGAGGTTGTCCTGAGTACCATTGTGGCAATGGATGTAGGCCATTTTAAATCAGCACACATCACTCAGAACTGTGTGGGAGAGAGTGTGGTCTACAATGTGAACTGTGGTCTATGGTTGGTGGCAAGGCCCCAGGATGTGTAAGTCCATTGACGGTGGTGGGCCACACTTGTGGGAGATGTTTGCATGGGACGTGGTGGGAGGTGTGGGAGGTAGGCAACATGGGAATCCCAGGGGGTTCTGTGTAATATTTTCGGTAATCTAAGCACCTCTTAAAATATATTAAACAAAATAATAATTACTGTAAATAAAGCTACTTTACTTGTGCAAAAAAAAAAAAAAAGAAAAATGATTGAAGTGATAAATGCACAACTATGTGATTATCCTGAGTACTATTGATTGTACACTTTGAATGGAATTATGCTTTATTAACAAGTATCAATAAAATTGATTTTAAAAAGAAAAAAGAAACAAAAAAAAAACATCAGAATGCATCCTTTGCTTCAGGTAGCAACATTTAAATCTCCTTTTCTAAGCATCTAACAACACTAAATATTTCTACAATAAACAACAATGACATGATTGTATATGTTTAGTTTTCTACTTCTAGAACCAATCTATAGACAAAGCACAGAAGACTTCCTTGCAGCTTCAGAGCACATGAGCTTCAGAGTCTTACAAACCTTACTGCATAAAAACAATCACATAACTCTTCAGAATACACTGCAAACCTTACAAAGTTTTACTTTCTAAAAAACAAGCACATAACTCCTCAGAATACATGACAAACCTTACAAAGCTTTATGTGTAAAAGTAATAAAATAACCCTTCAGAATACATTGTAAATCTTAAGTTTTACTTTGTAAAGATAATAATATAACAAAAATGGGAGGGAAGGTGAAGGGAGGGTAAGGGCATGGATTTTTTTTTATCTTTCATGGAGGATGTTGATAAACACTGTCAAAATTATCAGTCAAAACATGTGTGCTTAATTGTATTACTGAAAGTGACAATGTTACAGTGGTGTTGAAGGAGGAAAGCTATAACACTGATGGGGC
>JAKSZT010035610.1:42204-54882 GCA_026826555.1 Tolypeutes matacus | reverse complement strand
TTGCAGATGTTCTTTACATATTGTGGATATTAAAATCTTATATATATGGTTTCCAAATATTTTCTCCCATTCTGTCTTTATATTTTCTTGGTAAAATCCTTTAATGGACAAAAAATTTTAACTTTGATGTTGTCCCATTTATTTATTTATTTATGTTTTTTTGCTTGTGATTTGTGTAAAGTCTTAGAACCATTGCATAACACAGGTTTCTGGACATGTTTCCCTGTTTCCTTCCAGGATCACCAAGTTTGATATTTAAGTCTTTGACTCATTATAAGTTAATATTTGTATAAGGTATGAGGTAGTATATTGCATATAGCTATCTAGTTCTCCTCACAACATTTTTTAAAAAAGACACTAATATTTCTCCTCTGATTTGACTTAGCACCTTGGTCAAAGTTCAGTTGTTCAAAGGTGCAAGGATTTATTTCTGCATTCTCAATTTGAATCCATTGGTCTGTATGTTTGTCCTTCTAGTAACAATATGTTGTTTGGTAACAGTGCAAATCCTTGAAGTTTTTATTTCTTTTTCAAGATGCTTTGACTATCCATGGCCCCTTATCTTTCCATATAAATTTAATGAATGGATTTTCTATTTCTGCTATGAACTCTGTTGGAATTGCATTGAGGCTCTACATTACTTTGGTTAGAATTGACATCTTCACAATATTTAGCCTTCCAAAACATGAACATAGTATATCCTCCATTTATTTGTCTTCCTTAAATTCTTTCAGCAATTATTTTTTGTTTTCCATGTACAAGTCTTTTACAAACTCGGTTAAATTTATTCCTAGATATTCTATTCTTTTAGTTGCTATCATAAATAGCATCATTTCTTTATTTCCTCCTTGGATTCTGTATTACTAGGGCACCATTGATTTTTGCATGTTGTTATCATATTTTGCCACATTGCTGAAATTATTTATTATCATGGATAACTTTGTTGTGGCTTTTTCAAGATTCTCTATGTATAGGATAATGTCATCTACAAACAGCAAATAATTTATTTCTTCCTCTGCCATTTGGATGCCTTTTTTTTTCTGGTCTAATTTTTCTGGCTGGAACTTTCAGTACAATATGGAATATTAGTGGTTGCAGTGGTATCCACATCTTTTCCTGATCTTAGTGGGGAAAGGTTATCAGCCTTTTACTATTGAGTTTGATGTTAAATGTTGGCTCTTCCTATATGCACTTTATCAAGTTAAGAGTTTTTGTTTATTACTAATATACTGAGTGTATTTATCTGGAAGGGGTGAGAAATGTCAGATTCCTTTTCTGTGTCAAGTGAGATAATCATGCCTTGTTTTTCCTACTCTTTGTCCTTCAAATCAGCTGCATTACAATAATTTACTTTCTTTTTGAAAGTAGTTTCATTGAGTTATATGCATATAAGATACAAGCCATTCAAAGTGTGCATTGAATGGCTTTTAGTATAATCACACAATTATGTATTCATCACCACAATTAATTTTAGAACATTTTCATTACTCCAAAATTTAAAATCCTGTGGTAGGGACACCTAAAATTGTGCCCCCAAGTGGCTAAAATGGCTGCCAAGTGCTACGTGACTCCCGGCATGAACCTGAAAAGACTTCTTTCAGTCAATCCTCAATGTCCAATCATAACCTTTTCTAAAAATCTTCTTTTTTGCCAGTTACTATGTACGTCACCCCTCTTCCTCCAATCATGTCCTTAACTCACTTCCCTTATCAGAACCTATATAAACAACAAACCTTCCTGTAATAAATTAGACCTGCGTACTTACCTCGTCTCCGCGGTGGTCTTTCCTCCGTGCGCCCTCCACGCCATCTGGGCCCCCGAACGCTGGTTGCCGCTCAGCGTTCCCCTTCCGCCAACAAGTGGTTCGGAACAACCACAAAATCCCATACCTCTTAACAATCACCTTTCAATTCCTCTATCCTTCCATAGCCCTACATTATTAATACTCTATTTCTGTTTCTATTTGTTTCTATAGATTTATTTAGATTTACATTTTGTATAAATAGAATCATACAACATGTAATATGTACAATATGTACAACATGTGTGTGTTATTTTTTCACTTAACATAATGTATGTTTGTTTTTTTAATTAGAGAAGTAGGTTCACAAAAATGTCATGTAAAAATATAACATTTCCATATACCCTCTCATTGTTAGCACTTTGAATTAGTGTGGAATCTTTGTTAATATTAATGAAAGAATATTAAAATAGTACTATTAACTATTGTACATAATTTATATTAGGTGTATTTTCCCATAAACTACTCTGTTATTAATACTCTGTGTGGAGTTTGATGTAATTATGAATTCCAAAAATATAATTGAATCATGCTTGTAAACTGATCTGTTAATCTGGGCACGATTAGGTTAGGATTAGGGCATTGAGCCCCACCCCTTGGTGGGTGGGGAATCGAATATAAAAGGCAAGGCAAAAGACAGTTGAAGCAGTCTTTTGAGAAGCAGTCTTTTGAGAAGCAGCTTTGATGTGGGAAA
This sequence comes from Tolypeutes matacus, assembly GCA_026826555.1. Lineage (NCBI taxonomy): Eukaryota > Metazoa > Chordata > Mammalia > Cingulata > Chlamyphoridae > Tolypeutes > Tolypeutes matacus. Next base: position 52,387 of record JAKSZT010035610.1, on the reverse strand, counting down.
GAAGAGAAGCAAGCTGTTCACCTGATTATCTACAGCTGACCTTGTGGAGGAAACAGGAGCTAAGCCCGGAGAGAAATGCAGCCCCGGGAAGAGAGGAACCCCAGAAGCCTGAACCCTGGCAAACGCTGGCAGCTGTCTTGCTCTAACAGTGGCAATGGACTGTGGTGAGAGAAGAAACTTAATGCTTTATGGCCTGGTATCTGTGGACTTCTACCCCAAATAAATACCCTTTGTAAAGACCAACCCATTTTTTGGTATTTCACATTAGCACCCTTTTGGCTGACTAATACACTCTGTATTAGTGCCTTACATTTTTTATAATTCATGAAAGAATATTCTTATACTAGTAATATTTACTGCAGTCCATTGTGTAGAACAGGGATCATCAAGTTATACAGTCCCAGGTTTAACCTTCTAACTTTCAGTCTATAAGATACATCATGATTGCAAAATTGGGAAAAATCTCATTTGGTAATGCTGTATAATTCTTTTAATGTTTTGGCTTAAATTTGCTAGTAGGTTTTCAGGATCTTTGAATCTATACTCATGAGTGATATTGACATGCAATTTTCTTTTTGTTTGATTGGGGCAAGGCTGCCTCATAGAATTAGTTGGGAAATGTTCTTTTCTATTCAAAGTTTGGAACATTTTGAGTAGTATTGGTTTATGTCTTCTTTGAATGTTTGGTAAATTCACTAGTGAATCTATTTGGTCCTGGGCTTTTATTATTGGGAGCTTTTCTGTGTATATCTGTTTGATATAGCTCATTTACATTATTTTTCCAGTTTTACATTTCTTTATTGATCTTTTGCCTAGTTTCTCTATTCATTGAAGAAAGTGGTGTATTGAAATACCCAAACATTATTGTAGAGTTTTCCTTTTCTTCCTACAGGGTTTTCAATGTTTGCTCATGTACTTTGGGGTACTATGGTTATGTACAAATATATTTATGATTGCCACTTCTTCTTTTTGGTGGATTTATGCTTTTAATAATATATATTGTCCTTTGCATTTTGACAGTCCTTGACTTAAAGTCTATTTTGTCCAATAGTAGTATAGCTACTCTTTCTCTCTTTTGGTTACTATTTGCAAGCAATATTTATTCTGATTTTACTTTCAATTTATTTGTGTTTGGGAGTCTTATATGAGTCTCTTGTAAGCATCATATAATTCTATATTTGTTCTGTATTCACTCAGCCAATCTGTGTCTTTTCATAGGGTTGATGAATCTATTTGCATTCAGTGTAATTACTGATAAGGTAGGCTAACTTCAGTTATTTTTTTTTTTCCTTTTATATCCCTCTTTCTTCCCCTTTTTCTTTGTCATAGTCTTTGTTCAGGTATAGGTACTCTTTTATGATGTAACTCTTCTACTTCTGGGACCTCATTAATGGTATATTGGTGTGCTTCTTTCTTGTTGTTCCACAGATCCCTTAGGCTCTGTTCATTTTTTTAAAGTTCTTTTATCTATTGGTTTGTCTGACTGTGTGATTTCAATTTTCCTTCTTCTAATTCACTAATTCTTTCTTCAGCCTGTTCAAATTCCTGCTGTATGTCTCTAATACATGTTTAATCTGTTCTATTAGACTTTACATTCTCATATTTTCTGTTTCTTATTTTTATTTTCAAATTCTTTATGCTCTCCCAGTGTCTTATTAATATCCTTTATCTTTGTGGAGATATTTTACTTCATCTCCTCTGAAGATTAAATTAGTTCCTTTGACTGGATGATACACTTGTGTTTGTTAGTATGGCTTGTAATTTTTTAAATTATGTCTAGGCATCTGAGTAACTTGATGAGTGTTTTAGTTTGCTGAAAGCTGCTGGGAGTACTTCTGGGAGTACTCCTCCCACTGGCTGTACTTATCATCAATGGCCATCTTGTCCTCGATGATGTACACAGCAGATGGCAGCGACTTGTTGAGTGCCTTCACCTGGGCCACCTTCTGCACCATGGTCCATTTCAGAAGTGGATTAACTTTTATAGTGGGAATTTATTAGGATAGAAACTTACACTTCTGATGCTTTGAAAATGTCCAAATTAAGGCATCTTCATAGATGCTGTCTCACCAAAGTTTGCTAGCATAATTTCAACATGGCAAGGCACATGGAGGCATCTCTTTCTCTTCTAGGCCTCATCTTTCAGCTTCTGGCTTATCTTTCTGTGATTTCTTCTCTCCCAGGTTCTTCTCTGATCTGCTGGGTTCCTTCACTTAATCTCTGCAACTTGTTTTCTTTGTGTCTGCTGTTTTCAGTCTTCCATTTATAAAGGACTTCAGCCAGAGGACCAAGACCCATTCTGGGCCACAACTCACTGAAACACTCCAAACCAAGGCCTACAAATGAATCCAATCCAATCAAAGTTCCCAAAACCACAGGAATGGATTCGCTCCAAGAACACATGATATTTTCTGTGATCCATAAAAAGCATCCAACTGACACAATGAGTTTACAGTTAAGGGCAGTTTATCTCTCTTGCCTAAGATTTCATTGTTGATTGGCTTTTTGTTAATATTCTACTTTGACACTTGGTTTAACTTATACTAGACTTCTAGATTGCCTGTATTTAATTGATAAGCTTTTCCACCTCTTTTTCATCTGGTTTTAGCCCTGCATACATGGTATAATTTTTAAGATTGCACTGTTTTTATAATGGTTTCACTGAAAAGAAAAAGTTTTTTTTTTTTCATTCCTTCTCTGGGAATATTGATCTGTTCTATTTTGTTTTATCTCTATGGTTTTTTACACACTCATTTCGTTGTCTCTAACTATTTTGCCTGGAGGGCAAATTCTTGGGGGAGTGTCATCCCAGATAGGACTTTCCAAAGTAAAATCAGGGACAGTGACTCACAAAGGATGAAAAACAGTCTTTTGAAGAGGATAACAAAAGAGGAAAAACAAAATTGTAAAAATAGATAAAAGGACAATGGTGTCAATTAAACAAGGGAATTTTGGTGTAATGACATAAAATAAATTATATTGGCACCTCTCCATCTTCCCCTCCTTAGTCATAAGTTCCCTTTTTGAGCAACCACCCCAGTTAGCCCTTCCCTGAGCATAACCACAGCTAGCAACACCTACACTTCCATAGGTATGGATGATAACAGCTACCCTCAGCTTCTACAATCAGCCCCTGTCACTTCTCAAACTGCCCCCTTGCCACTGCTGCTCTTTCCTGCTGCATAATTTACTTGCAAGTCATCTATTTCCATATGGCTTGAATGATAAGAAGCTATCCTCAGCTTCTACAAATAGCCTTAGTCACATCTGTTTTTTGCACCATGTATTTTGAAGCTATCAATCCCCATGATTGATGAGAAAGTGCTATCCTTCCCCTCTGGGTAACAAGAAAGGCAAGAGCCTGGAACAAACATATGCTCCTCCCTGCTGCTTCATGAACTCTCACAGAAGCCTTGGTTAGGTAAGCTGGGACCCTCCAATACCCTCATTCTTCATTCTCCCCCTCCAGGTCCTTTGATTTAATGAATTTTTCATTTCATGCAACTTACTGGGTATCTGTGTTTGCATCTCATCAGCCAAAGAACTTCCACATAACCTCCAAATCACTTGGTTCAATGGGTTCTTGCTCCATGATGTTGGTGGTACCTGTCCACATCAGATGGTTTTCAACTGTTTCTGGGTTATTTGGGCTAATTTTAATTTTGGGTTATATACCATTTCAAACAACCACCTTATAAGTGGCACCAGCTTTAGCTTGGAAGTATGTACCCAAGTGTCAATTCTTTCTAATTTGACAAGTATATGTGAAGTGATTAAAAATGATGTTTATTTCAAGCTAGGCTAGAGATTGGTTTTTCACAGATGTCTTTTCTAGAATATGAGGTCATCAAGCTGTGGGTGGTAGAAAGTTGAGTTTAGGTGGTAGAGAGTCAGAAAAAGTTTCTGTCACTCTTTAAAATATCCCTGAGAATACTCCAATAATTTCTTACAGTACTGAGAAATATCTCAATTTACTATCATTGGATCTTGTTTTAGTTTGTTAAGGTTGTTGAAAGCAATATACCATCAATGAGTTTGCTTTTCCAAAGGGGGTTTATTCTTTTCCAAGCTTAGTTCTAAGGATAAGAAAAGAGTCTAAATGAGGCATCATCTGATGATGATCTCTCCTCAAAGACCTGCTGCAGGTGATCCGAGACCCCTCTGTTACATGGGAAGGCACATGGAGGCATCTGCCAGTCTCTGCCTTCTCTGGACTCTGTTGCTTTCATCTTGTTTTCTCTATCTGTGGCTTTCTTTCTCAGCTTCTGTGGTTTTCTCTCTGAGCATCCATGTATTTTTCTCTCCATAGAAGTCCCATTAATAAAGGACTCCAGTAAGCGGATTTTCAGTCCCACCCTGTGTCATGCTTTGCTGAAGTAATCTAATTAAAGGGTTCTATCTACAATAGGTTCACACTCACAAGGATATGGTTAGCTCTAAGGACACAATTCTCTGGGGCCCATCCAGCATCAAACTGTCACAGACCCTCTCTAGTGAACTGTTCCAAATACATGGGCTGCCCTATAATTACCTCAGGTGGGGTCAATGAGTTTGCCTGATGGTGTAGATCTCAGGGCCATGAGGAACAAAGGGAATGTTTTTGGCCAAGACAGCATCAGTGAGTCAGTATTTAAACTTTAATTAAATACCTCATGGATTTATTCCACCTTACCAGAGATGGAGGATGGTATGTGCAATATGAGTTTTGCTGGATGGGAACCACTTGACACACTTTTTTATAACCTTTCCAGTGAAGCGAGTTCCCTGGTTGCTTGAGAGTTCAAAAAGGTGCTCCCCATATTAGTAAACTGCTTTTAATAGCTTTTCCCTGCTGTTGCAGTGTTCTTGTTTGGACAAGGAAATGCCTCAACCCATTCTGAAAACATGTAAACCACAAGCCATAAATAATTATAACCCATTAAAAGTACAGGTTGGTAAAGTCCATCAGCCAATGTTCAAGTACTCCAGTTGTGGTGGCCAAGTTTATGCTAATACATATAGCAATTATTTTGTCTGCAATATGACCATGTCATATATGATTTTGATTATAGATTTTTGAACTACCTCATCAAAGTGTCTGCCAATATACTTTCATGTCCTCTTTCATTGTTTTGCATTCCATAATGGGTAATTTCATGGGGTGCTCACAGGTAGTTCTTTTAGGGACTCTGCGGCAAGCAGGGCACTATCAAGCACTTCCTAGATTACCCTTCCAGATTTTAATTTGTAACCCTGCTGACACTATTTCTCTATTTAAAGTTCAGAAACATTTGGATAATTGTTAGTTAACACATTTGGACAGGTCTTACGAGGGATGTGAATCAAGGAAAATATATTGTTGCCTACACAATTTGTTGAGCTGTCAGTTTGGAATTTTTCAAATATTCTCGCTCAGTTTTGTGAGTGTGAGCCTTCATTTCTATCATAGCAATTTTCTATGTTTTACCTTTTTTTTAAGATGATAATGCATCTATTAGTTCAGATATTTATTTGATATTTTTATTTGGTTCCTAATGACTTCAGGAAGTCCCATTTGTTTTCATAAAATTTCAAAATGATGAATGACTCCAAATGCATATCTACAGTAAGAATAAATGTTAACAGATTTTCCTTTAGCTAAATGACAGCCTCTAACTAAAAATTTTAACTCAGTTTGCTAGGGCATGGTGAGACCAGGTGCTTGTTGGCCATTAATTGTTTCTGCTGTAGTAGTTAGTTCATAGTTTGCCTCATATTTATATGTCTTGTTTTAAGGTAAGCTATGTCTACAAATAAGATCAAAGCTAGGTTAATCAAAGTTTTTTGTTTTGTAGGTCTGGTCCTGTGGATGATAACTGAAAAACAATAACTCCAAAATCTTGAGGCCCACCTTCAGACTGCGACAATGGAGTGTTGGATTTAAAGCAGGGGTTCTTAACCTTTTCTGTTCCATGGACCACTTTGCCACTCAGGTGAAAACCATGCAATAATTCTGTAATTTATTTCATATATTCATATATGAAGGAAATGTTAGATTTGAGTTAAAGGTCAGAGAAAATAAAGATAATAAGTTGATTTTTTTTTAAATTCAAGCTTATGGACACCCCAAAATCTTTCTACAGGCCCCCTGAAATCTTTTTATGGACCCCTTGTGTGTCCATGGACTCTTGCTTAAGAACCCCTGATTTAAAGTATTACAATGAAAGACTTGGATATTTTAAGGAGAAAGCAATATGATTTCATAAAAGGTCAGCATGTGAGCTGACATATGCTGGGTTTTTCATGAGATTAGAAACTGCAAACTGTTTTTTATTAACGGCAAAGTATGGCTCCTAACCTAATTAATTGACTCTTCAACTAATTTTGCAGCAGCAGCTACTGCTTTTATACAGCTGGTAGTGCTCTAGCTCTGTATACAAACGCAGACTGGAATATGCTATTGTCTAAGTTGACACCCATGTCTCAAGTGAGGCCTTTAAAACTTTTATTTTGACTTTCATAAACATATAATGATAAGTTTAATTGTAATTGGGTGTTAGCTTAAAGTTGGATGTGGTAGAGACAGTATAAATTGCATTAAATAAATGACAAAGTATTTGATCTCACCTTGAACTTTCAGTTTCACAAGGAATGTGAAATTGACAGATGAAGCAAGGTTTTATGTACCAACCTTACTTCTCAATTAACATTCCTTTTTTTTTTTCCTGAAGTCAAAATTCTCATCTGTAGCTGATTATAAGCTCTTGCAGGGAAGCACCAGAGTAATTCAATGTAACTGAGCAAGAAACTTGATTGCTTTTGTGGCATGTAGCATGTGATAAAGAATAACTGAAATTATAACCAAGAACACTATACTGTTGTATTAATATAATAGCTTGCAGATCAGTACCAGAATATTTCTGGATGGTAAAATAATTAACAACTCCCTAGGAACTTCATGTAGATTCTGAAACATTTATATTTATAACATTTTTACCCACTCAGATTTAACCAACAGAAGCTTAGAAAATTCCTTTGAATTTGACAGCACACCCCATGTATGTCCCAACATATCAAATAAACCTAACTACTCTTATCATTTATCTTTTTGACAGGGGAAGGAAAAAATCTTTGTGATTTTCTAGGAACCCTGCAGAAATCTGTGCTCAAGGAGACAAACTTTAGCAATGCAAAATGTCAAAATTGTCAGCAAGTTTGTTACACATGTCAAATATGGTCATGGTTCACTGTGAACAATACTTGGCTCCTTACTTAACCAAAGTGACAATAAAATATTAAAACAACATTAAATGGTCTATGGTTGGTGGCAAGGCTCCAGGATGTGTAAGTTCATTGAGGGTGGTGGGCCACACTGTGGGAGATGTTTGTGTGGGATGTGGTGGAAGGTGTGGGAGGTGGGGAACATGGGAATCCCAGTGGGTTCGTGTAATATTTTGGGTAATCTAAGCACCTCTTAAAATATATGTATATATATATATATATAAATAACATTTTTGTAAGCAAATACACATATATGCATATATATTTATATATCATATTGCAAATGTTTGTATGTATTGTGAGAATTTTGATTTTTACCCATAAAAAAAAAAAAAAACAACATTCAAGAGATAGAATGATAATTCACAGAGTTATTTTAAAAGGAGATGACTTGATTTTATTAAACAACTGTGATCATAATAGGACCACAAGAGTGTCGGTGAATTATTGTAATAAGACACAGAATAAATGCCATCTAGGTCAATTATTCAGAAGGTAAATAAAACTTACAACCTCTTACTAGGAGCACACAATAATCCCAGAAAATATTGTCATTTTAATGGAGAGAAAACAAAATTTCAAATTTGCATGAATATACTGTTTTGAAAAATATTATAGAAAGTCCCATTATATCTTATCCAGCTTTGACAATGGAAAATAAAATTATTTTTCTGTAAACAATTTACAACTTTCTCATTCATTAATGTTTTATCCTACATTTTTATCTTTTTAATTTTTTAATTAACCAATGATATTGCTTTAGTACAATACTATTCTTTTTTTCCTCACCAAAACCATATCCTGTATATTGTGCAAGGTCAATTTAACATAAGCCTACGAATTTAAGGTATCAAAAGGTCTTGGACTCTATCTTTAATCTGACAATTTATATAAAACTCAATCATTGTTTAAATCAATTTTGTTAAAAATTACTCAATTTCATTAAATTATAACAATTTTTTTTTCTATAGAAAACATCTAGCATCATACTATAAGGAATTTTTTAAAAAAGCTATTTTAGAATCACTATAGATTCTTGAACTTCTGAATACCAATCAAAGAATGCACTCCACTAATTTGGTGGAGACCAGGAACTTCTTTCTCTAGTGCACACCTCAAATGGTTGTCCTTGGTTAATTCAAATATTCACAAGAAGCCATAGAAAACTCAAATCATCCTTGGTGAGATTCACCCATTTATTCAGAAACAAATATGAACTGGGCCCATAGTGAGAAAACAGGCATTAGAGCATTGTTCAGAAGAGAAGATTAGATATTTTGACTATGAAGTGCCCATCTTCATGCAAAGGTCTGCAGATGATTAGGCTAATGTGTTAACTCAGCCAGGGAATTGTGTCCAGGTGTTTGGTCCAGTAAGCACTGGGTTAATTGTAATACAAGTGCATTTATGGACTTCGATTACCAATGAGTTTACTGCATGGATGGCTGATTACATCTGCATCAGTCAGGGAGATTGTACCTGCAATGGGTGATGCTTTTATCCAATCAATTGAATGCCTTAAAAAGGGAAGTGATTTCAACGTTCAGAGAGAATTTCCATCTCGTCTTTGGACAGCCAACTTCTCCCAGAAACTCATCAAGGACCTTTCATTGGACTTTCATCAGAGCCACTGGTTCGCAGCCTGCCTGCAGAACCTGGACTTGACCATCCCCATGGTTGCATGAAAGACTCATAAAATCTCATATTATTAAACAAATATCTCCTGTTGATTCTGTTTCCTGAGAGAACTGTGACTAATACAGGTTCCAAAAATGAAAATTATATATGAGTCAACAAAATTGAAAAACAGCTCTCTTAAGATTTGCCCATATCGCTGTACTATTCCCTTCCCACTCCAACAGATATAACCAGGAACTAAAAATTAGACACTGGGAACAAACAAAAAACCAATCCTAAAAAAAAAAAAAACCCTGCAGAGCTCTTCTGGGGAAGCCATGGACACACTTAGTGACCATCCCCAGCCCTTGCCTATTACCTTCTTTCTCCTCTTGATTGCATGTATGCAGGTATTTTGCTATGTTTCTGTTTTATAGCTCAGTGGAGACATTAAGTATCAACTGTAAGAAAGCTGTCCTAAGCTAACCAGTCACAAGGCCCCTTTTCCATGTGTTGTGTAAAAACCCAACACTTGAGCTGCACAGGACCCCTCACTTCTGAACTCATTTCTGACATGAAGCTGGGTCTATGGAGTCACCATCTACCAAATAGCAACCATACAGTTGGCTTCACCAGGTCACAATTGGATCTCTTCCATGGCTTTTTTGGACCCTTTGGGCTGTGTATGTAATAAAATGGTCATTTGCTGAGAATCTGCTGTGACTGAACCTTGTTCCCATGACACACCATGTAACAACTCATTTCACAAACTCAAAATGCTAAAAGAGTAGAGCACAGATCTTTATATGGGAGAAACTTACCCTAAGCTCTCTGCTGGAGGAGAGAGAGTAGTGGAAAATGGATCATGCAGATACCATGCCTGGTCACTCACCAGCCACAGAAATCATCTCGGGTCTGCTCAGGATCACACAACCAATGTCAAATTTGTCAAAAGAAAGGAATAAGTGATATTATCAAAGCCACACTTTTAATGAAGAGAAACACCACCAGCAAGGAAGTCACAAGTGAAAGCCTCAAAATGGTGAGTGGGTAACAGTGGCTTATAAAGGCCAAAGTGGGAAGTTTTAATGATTAAATGATATTTAATTACTTCAATACACAGGAGGGCTTTACAAGGCATGGAACAGATATATACATTGGTTACTATAGCATACTTTTCCATGTTTAACTGGCTATCCCTACCAGAGATTCCATGTTGCTTAAATTGCAGCTTATCAGAAATGCTCCACATTCTGGTCTCTACTCATCTTTGGCTAATTTTTAGCTTCCAAAAAAGACTCTGAAATTTTTTAATAAAGGATTTCTG
>JAKSZT010035610.1:29419-42104 GCA_026826555.1 Tolypeutes matacus | reverse complement strand
CAGAAATCCTTTATTAAAAAATTTCAGAGTCTTTTTTGGAAGCTAAATATTAGCCAAAGATGAGTAGAGACCAGAATGTGGAGCATTTCTGATAAGCTGCAATTTAAGCAACATGGAATCTCTGGTAGGGATAGCCAGTTAAACATGGAAAAGTATGCTATAGTAACCAATGTATATATCTGTTCCATGCCTTGTAAAGCCCTCCTGTGTATTGAAGTAATTAAATATCATTTAATCATTAAAACTTCCCACTTTGGCCTTTATAAGCCACTGTTACCCACTCACCATTTTGAGGCTTTCACTTGTGACTTCCTTGCTGGTGGTGTTTCTCTTCATTAAAAGTGTGGCTTTGATAATATCACTTATTCCTTTCTTTTGACAAATTTGACATTGGTTGTGTGATCCTGAGCAGACCCGAGATGATTTCTGTGGCTGGTGAGTGACCAGGCATGGTATCTGCATGATCCATTTTCCACTACTCTCTCTCCTCCAGCAGAGAGCTTAGGGTAAGTTTCTCCCATATAAAGATCTGTGCTCTACTCTTTTAGCATTTTGAGTTTGTGAAATGAGTTGTTACATGGTGTGTCATGGGAACAAGGTTCAGTCACAGCAGATTCTCAGCAAATGACCATTTTATTACATACACAGCCCAAAGGGTCCAAAAAAGCCATGGAAGAGATCCAATTGTGACCTGGTGAAGCCAACTGTATGGTTGCTATTTGGTAGATGGTGACTCCATAGACCCAGCTTCATGTCAGAAATGAGTTCAGAAGTGAGGGGTCCTGTGCAGCTCAAGTGTTGGGTTTTTACACAACACATGGAAAAGGGGCCTTGTGACTGGTTAGCTTAGGACAGCTTTCTTACAGTTGATACTTAATGTCTCCACTGAGCTATAAAACAGAAACATAGCAAAATACCTGCATACATGCAATCAAGAGGAGAAAGAAGGTAATAGGCAAGGGCTGGGGATGGTCACTAAGTGTGTCCATGGCTTCCCCAGAAGAGCTCTGCAGGGTTTTTTTTTTTTTTAGGATTGGTTTTTTGTTTGTTCCCAGTGTCTAATTTTTAGTTCCTGGTTATATCTGTTGGAGTGGGAAGGGAATAGTACAGCGATATGGGCAAATCTTAAGAGAGCTGTTTTTCAATTTTGTTGACTCATATATAATTTTCATTTTTGGAACCTGTATTAGTCACAGTTCTCTCAGGAAACAGAATCAACAGGAGATATTTGTTTAATAATATGAGATTTTATGAGTCTTTCATGCAACCATGGGGATGGTCAAGTCCAGGTTCTGCAGGCAGGCTGCGAACCAGTGGCTCTGATGAAAGTCCAATGAAAGGTCCTTGATGAGTTTCTGGGAGAAGTTGGCTGTCCAAAGACGAGATGGAAATTCTCTCTGAACGTTGAAATCACTTCCCTTTTTAAGGCATTCAATTGATTGGATAAAAGCATCACCCATTGCAGGTACAATCTCCCTGACTGATGCAGATGTAATCAGCCATCCATGCAGTAAACTCATTGGTAATCGAAGTCCATAAATGCACTTGTATTATAATTAACCCAGTGCTTACTGGACCAAACACCTGGACACAATTCCCTGGCCGAGTTAACACATTAGCCTAATCATCTGCAGACCTTTGCATGAAGATGGGCACTTCATAGTCAAAATATCTAATCTTCTCTTCTGAACAATGCTCTAATGCCTGTTTTCTCACTATGGGCCCAGTTCATATTTGTTTCTGAATAAATGGGTGAATCTCACCAAGGATGATTTGAGTTTTCTATGGCTTCTTGTGAATATTTGAATTAACCAAGGACAACCATTTGAGGTGTGCACTAGAGAAAGAAGTTCCTGGTCTCCACCAAATTAGTGGGGTGCATTCTTTGATTGGTATTCAGAAGTCCAAGAATCTATAGTGATTCTAAAATAGCTTTTTTAAAAAATTCCTTATAGTATGATGCTAGATGTTTTCTATAGAAAAAAAAATTGTTATAATTTAATGAAATTGAGTAATTTTTAACAAAATTGATTTAAACAATGATTGAGTTTTGTATAAATTGTCAGATTAAAGATAGAGTCCAAGACCTTTTGATACCTTAAATTCGTAGGCTTATGTTAAATTGACCTTGCACAATATACAGGATATGGTTTTGGTGAGGAAAAAAAGAATAGTATTGTACTAAAGCAATATCATTGGTTAATTGAAAAATTAAAAAGATAAAAATGTAGGATAAAACATTAATGAATGAGAAAGTTGTAAATGGTTTACAGAAAAATAATTTTATTTTCCATTGTCAAAGCTGGATAAGATATAATGGGACTTTCTATAATATTTTTCAAAACAGTATATTCATGCAAATTTGAAATTTTGTTTTCTCTCCATTAAAATGACAATATTTTCTGGGATTATTGTGTGCTCCTAGTAAGAGGTTGTAAGTTTTATTTACCTTCTGAATAATTGACCTAGATGGCATTTATTCTGTGTCTTATTACAATAATTCACCGACACTCTTGTGGTCCTATTATGATCACAGTTGTTTAATAAAATCAAGTCATCTCCTTTTAAAATAACTCTGTGAATTATCATTCTATCTCTTGAATGTTGTTTTTTTTTTTTTTTATGGGTAAAAATCAAAATTCTCACAATACATACAAACATTTGCAATATGATATATAAATATATATGCATATATGTGTATTTGCTTACAAAAATGTTATTTATATATATATATATATACATATATTTTAAGAGGTGCTTAGATTACCCAAAATATTACACGAACCCACTGGGATTCCCATGTTCCCCACCTCCCACACCTTCCACCACATCCCACACAAACATCTCCCACAGTGTGGCCCACCACCCTCAATGAACTTACACATCCTGGAGCCTTGCCACCAACCATAGACCATTTAATGTTGTTTTAATATTTTATTGTCACTTTGGTTAAGTAAGGAGCCAAGTATTGTTCACAGTGAACCATGACCATATTTGACATGTGTAACAAACTTGCTGACAATTTTGACATTTTGCATTGCTAAAGTTTGTCTCCTTGAGCACAGATTTCTGCAGGGTTCCTAGAAAATCACAAAGATTTTTTCCTTCCCCTTTCAAAAAGATAAATGATAAGAGTAGTTAGGTTTATTTGATATGTTGGGACATACATGGGGTGTGCTGTCAAATTCAAAGGAATTTTCTAAGCTTCTGTTGGTTAAATCTGAGTGGGTAAAAATGTTATAAATATAAATGTTTCAGAATCTACATGAAGTTCCTAGGGAGTTGTTAATGATTTTACCATCCAGAAATATTCTGGTACTGATCTGCAAGCTATTATATTAATACAACAGTATAGTGTTCTTGGTTATAATTTCAGTTATTCTTTATCACATGCTACATGCCACAAAAGCAATCAAGTTTCTTGCTCAGTTACATTGAATTACTCTGGTGCTTCCCTGCAAGAGCTTATAATCAGCTACAGATGAGAATTTTGACTTCAGGAAAAAAAAAAAAAGGAATGTTAATTGAGAAGTAAGGTTGGTACATAAAACCTTGCTTCATCTGTCAATTTCACATTCCTTGTGAAACTGAAAGTTCAAGGTGAGATCAAATACTTTGTCATATATTTATTTAATGCAATTTATACTGTCTCTACCACATCCAACTTTAAGCTAACACCCAATTACAATTAAACTTATCATTGTATGTTTATGAAAGTCAAAATAAAAGTTTTAAAGGCCTCACTTGAGACATGGGTGTCAACTTAGACAATAGCATATTCCAGTCTGCGTTTGTATACAGAGCTAGAGCACTACCAGCTGTATAAAAGCAGTAGCTGCTGCTGCAAAATTAGTTGAAGAGTCAATTAATTAGGTTAGGAGCCATACTTTGCCGTTAATAAAAAACACTGTTTGCAGTTTCTAATCTCATGAAAAACCCAGCATATGTCAGCTCACATGCTGACCTTTTATGAAATCATATTGCTTTCTCCTTAAAATATCCAAGTCTTTCATTGTAATACTTTAAATCAGGGGTTCTTAAGCAAGAGTCCATGGACACACAAGGGGTCCATAAAAAGATTTCAGGGGGCCTGTAGAAAGATTTTGGGGTGTCCATAAGCTTGAATTTTAAAAAAAAAATCAACTTATTATCTTTATTTTCTCTGACCTTTAACTCAAATCTAACATTTCCTTCATATATGAATATATGAAATAAATTACAGAATTATTGCATGGTTTTCACCTGAGTGGCAAAGTGGTCCATGGAACAAAAAAGGTTAAGAACCCCTGCTTTAAATCCAACACTCCATTGTCGCAGTCTGAAGGTGGGCCTCAAGATTTTGGAGTTATTGTTTTTCAGTTATCATCCACAGGACCAGACCTACAAAATAAAAAACTTTGATTAACCTAGCTTTGATCTTATTTGTAGACATAGCTTACCTTAAAACAAGACATATAAATATGAGGCAAACTATGAACTAACTACTACAGCAGAAACAATTAATGGCCAACAAGCACCTGGTCTCACCATGCCCTAGCAAACTGAGTTAAAATTTTTAGTTAGAGGCTGTCATTTAGCTAAAGGAAAATCTGTTAACATTTATTCTTACTGTAGATATGCATTTGGAGTCATTCATCATTTTGAAATTTTATGAAAACAAATGGGACTTCCTGAAGTCATTAGGAACCAAATAAAAATATCAAATAAGTATCTGAACTAATAGATGCATTATCACCTAAAAAAAGGTAAAACATAGAAAATTGCTGTGATAGAAATGAAGGCTCACACTCACAAAACTGAGCGAGAATATTTGAAAAATTCCAAACTGACAGCTCAACAAATTGTGTCGACAACAATATATTTTCCTTGATTCACGTCCCTCGTAAGACCTGTCCAAATGTGTTAACTAACAATTATCAAAATGTTTCTGAACTTTAAATAGAGAAATAGTGTCAGCAGGGTCACAAATTAAAATCTGGAAGTGTAATCTAGGAAGTGCTTGATAGTGTCCTGCTTGCCGCAGATTCCCTAAAAGAACTACCCGTGAGCACTCCATGAAATTACCCATTATGGAATGCAAAACAATGAAAGAGGACATGAAAGTACATTGGCAGACACTTTGATGAGGTAGTTCAAAAATCTATAATCAAAGTTATATATGACATGGTCATATTGCAGGCAAAATCATTGCTATATGTATCAGCATAAACCTCGCCACCACAACTGGAGTACTTGAACATCGGCTGATGGACTTTACCAACCTGTACTTTTAATGAGTTATAATTATTTATGGCTTGTGGTTTACATGTTTCAGAATGGGTTGAGGCATTTCCTTGTCCAAACAAGAACACTGCAACAGCAGGGAAAAGCTATTAAAAGCAGTTTACTAATATGGGGAGCACCTTTTTGAACTCTCAAGCAACCAGGGAACTCGCTTCACTGGAAAGGTTATAAAAAAGTGTGTCAAGTGGTTCCCATCCAACAAAACTCATATTGCACATACCATCCTCCATCTCTGGTAAGGTGGAATAAATCCATGAGGTATTTAATTAAAGTTTAAATACTGACTCACTGATGCTGTCTTGGCCAAAAACATTCCCTTTGTTCCTCATGGCCCTGAGATCTACACCATCAGGCAAACTTATTGACCCCACCTGAGGTAATTATAGGGCAGCCCATGTATTTGGAACAGTTCACTAGAGAGGGTCTGTGACAGTTTGATGCTGGATGGGCCCCAGAGAATTGTGTCCTTAGAGCTAACCATATCCTTGTGAGTGGGAACCTATTGTAGATAGAACCCTTTAATTAGATTACTTCAGCAAAGCATGACACAGGGTGGGACTGAAAATCCGCTTACTGGAGTCCTTTATTAATGGGACTTCTATGGAGAGAAAAATACATGGATGCTCAGAGAGAAAACCACAGAAGCTGAGAAAGAAAGCCACAGATAGAGAAAACAAGATGAAAGCAACAGAGTCCAGAGGAGAAGGCAGAGACTGGCAGATGCCTCCATGTGCCTTCCCATGTAACAGAGGGGTCTCGGATCACCTGCAGCAGGTCTTTGAGGAGAGATCATCATCAGATGATGCCTCATTTGGACTCTTTTCTTATCCTTAGAAATAAGCTTGGAAGAGAATAAACCCCCTTTGGAAAAGCAAACCCATTGATGGTATATTGCTTTCAACAACCTTAACAAACTAAAACAAGATCCAATGATAGTAAATTGAGATATTTCTCAGTACTGTAAGAAATTATTGGAGTATTCTCAGGGATATTTTAAAGAGTGACAGAAACTTTTTCTGACTCTCTACCACCTAAACTCAACTTTCTACCACCCACAGCTTGATGACCTCATATTCTAGAAAAGACATCTGTGAAAAACCAATCTCTAGCCTAGCTTGAAATAAACATCATTTTTAATCACTTCACATATACTTGTCAAATTAGAAGGAATTGACACTTGGGTACATACTTCCAAGCTAAAGCTGGTGCCACTTATAAGGTGGTTGTTTGAAATGGTATATAACCCAAAATTAAAATTAGCCCAAATAACCCAGAAACAGTTGAAAACCATCTGATGTGGACAGGTACCACCAACATCATGGAGCAAGAACCCACTGAACCAAGTGATTTGGAGGTTATGTGGAAGTTCTTTGGCTGATGAGATGCAAACACAGATACCCAGTAAGTTGCATGAAATGAAAAATTCGTTAAATCAAAGGACCTGGAGGGGGAGAATGAAGAATGAGGGTATTGGAGGGTCCCAGCTTACCTAACCAAGGCTTCTGTGAGAGTTCATGAAGCAGCAGGGAGGAGCATATGTTTGTTCCAGGCTCTTGCCTTTCTTGTTACCCAGAGGGGAAGGATAGCACTTTCTCATCAATCATGGGGATTGATAGCTTCAAAATACATGGTGCAAAAAACAGATGTGACTAAGGCTATTTGTAGAAGCTGAGGATAGCTTCTTATCATTCAAGCCATATGGAAATAGATGACTTGCAAGTAAATTATGCAGCAGGAAAGAGCAGCAGTGGCAAGGGGGCAGTTTGAGAAGTGACAGGGGCTGATTGTAGAAGCTGAGGGTAGCTGTTATCATCCATACCTATGGAAGTGTAGGTGTTGCTAGCTGTGGTTATGCTCAGGGAAGGGCTAACTGGGGTGGTTGCTCAAAAAGGGAACTTATGACTAAGGAGGGGAAGATGGAGAGGTGCCAATATAATTTATTTTATGTCATTACACCAAAATTCCCTTGTTTAATTGACACCATTGTCCTTTTATCTATTTTTACAATTTTGTTTTTCCTCTTTTGTTATCCTCTTCAAAAGACTGTTTTTCATCCTTTGTGAGTCACTGTCCCTGATTTTACTTTGGAAAGTCCTATCTGGGATGACACTCCCCCAAGAATTTGCCCTCCAGGCAAAATAGTTAGAGACAACGAAATGAGTGTGTAAAAAACCATAGAGATAAAACAAAATAGAACAGATCAATATTCCCAGAGAAGGAATGAAAAAAAAAAAACTTTTTCTTTTCAGTGAAACCATTATAAAAACAGTGCAATCTTAAAAATTATACCATGTATGCAGGGCTAAAACCAGATGAAAAAGAGGTGGAAAAGCTTATCAATTAAATACAGGCAATCTAGAAGTCTAGTATAAGTTAAACCAAGTGTCAAAGTAGAATATTAACAAAAAGCCAATCAACAATGAAATCTTAGGCAAGAGAGATAAACTGCCCTTAACTGTGAACTCATTGTGTCAGTTGGATGCTTTTTATGGATCACAGAAAATATCATGTGTTCTTGGAGCGAATCCATTCCTGTGGTTTTGGGAACTTTGATTGGATTGGATTCATTTGTAGGCCTTGGTTTGGAGTGTTTCAGTGAGTTGTGGCCCAGAATGGGTCTTGGTCCTCTGGCTGAAGTCCTTTATAAATGGAAGACTGAAAACAGCAGACACAAAGAAAACAAGTTGCAGAGATTAAGTGAAGGAACCCAGCAGATCAGAGAAGAACCTGGGAGAGAAGAAATCACAGAAAGATAAGCCAGAAGCTGAAAGATGAGGCCTAGAAGAGAAAGAGATGCCTCCATGTGCCTTGCCATGTTGAAATTATGCTAGCAAACTTTGGTGAGACAGCATCTATGAAGATGCCTTAATTTGGACATTTTCAAAGCATCAGAAGTGTAAGTTTCTATCCTAATAAATTCCCACTATAAAAGTTAATCCACTTCTGAAATGGACCATGGTGCAGAAGGTGGCCCAGGTGAAGGCACTCAACAAGTCGCTGCCATCTGCTGTGTACATCATCGAGGACAAGATGGCCATTGATGATAAGTACAGCCAGTGGGAGGAGTACTCCCAGAAGTACTCCCAGCAGCTTTCAGCAAACTAAAACACTCATCAAGTTACTCAGATGCCTAGACATAATTTAAAAAATTACAAGCCATACTAACAAACACAAGTGTATCATCCAGTCAAAGGAACTAATTTAATCTTCAGAGGAGATGAAGTAAAATATCTCCACAAAGATAAAGGATATTAATAAGACAATGGGAGAGCATAAAGAATTTGAAAATAAAAATAAGAAACAGAAAATATGAGAATGTAAAGTCTAATAGAACAGATTAAACATGTATTAGAGACATACAGCAGGAATTTGAACAGGCTGAAGAAAAAATTAGTGAATTAGAAGAAGGAAAATTGAAATCACACAGTCAGACAAACCAATAGATAAAAGAACTTTAAAAAAAATGAACAGAGCCTAAGGGATCTGTGGAACAACAAGAAAGAAGCACACCAATATACCATTAATGAGGTCCCAGAAGTAGAAGAGTTACATCATAAAAGAGTACCTATACCTGAACAAAGACTATGACAAAGAAAAAGGGGAAGAAAGAGGGATATAAAAGGAAAAAAAAAAATAACTGAAGTTAGCCTACCTTATCAGTAATTACACTGAATGCAAATAGATTCATCAACCCTATGAAAAGACACAGATTGGCTGAGTGAATACAGAACAAATATAGAATTATATGATGCTTACAAGAGACTCATATAAGACTCCCAAACACAAATAAATTGAAAGTAAAATCAGAATAAATATTGCTTGCAAATAGTAACCAAAAGAGAGAAAGAGTAGCTATACTACTATTGGACAAAATAGACTTTAAGTCAAGGACTGTCAAAATGCAAAGGACAATATATATTAATAAAAGCATAAATCCACCAAAAAGAAGAAATGGCAATCATAAATATATTTGTACATAACCGCAGTACCCCAAAGTACATGAGCAAACATTGAAAACCCTGTAGGAAGAAAAGGAATACTCTACAATAATGTTTGGGTATTTCAATACACCACTTTCTTCAATGAATAGAGAAACTAGGCAAAAGATAAATAAAGAAATGTAAAACTGGAAAAATAATGTAAATGAGCTATATCAAACAGATATACACAGACAAGCTCCCAATAATAAAAGCTCAGGACCAAATAGATTCACTAGTGAATTTACCAAACATTCAAAGAAGACATAAACCAATACTACTCAAAATGTTCCAAACTTTGAATAGAAAAGAACATTTCCCAACTAATTCTATGAGGCAGCCTTGCCCCAATCAAACAAAAAGAAAATTGCATGTCAATATCACTCATGACTATAGATTCAAAGATCCTGAAAACCTACTAGCAAATTTAAGCCAAAACATTAAAAGAATTATACAGCATTACCAAATGAGATTTTTCCCAATTTTGCAATCATGATGTATCTTATAGACTGAAAGTTAGAAGGTTAAACCTGGGACTGTATAACTTGATGATCCCTGTTCTGCACAATGGACTGCAGTAAATATTACTAGTATAAGAATATTCTTTCATGAATTATAAAAAATGTAAGGCACTAATACAGAGTGTATTAGTCAGCCAAAGGGGTGCTAATGTGAAATACCAAAAAATGGGTTGGTCTTTACAAAGGGTATTTATTTGGGGTAGAAGTCCACAGATACCAGGCCATAAAGCATTAAGTTTCTTCTCTCACCACAGTCCATTGCCACTGTTAGAGCAAGACAGCTGCCAGCGTTTGCCAGGGTTCAGGCTTCTGGGGTTCCTCTCTTCCCGGGGCTGCATTTCTCTCCGGGCTTAGCTCCTGTTTCCTCCACAAGGTCAGCTGTAGATAATCAGGTGAACAGCTTGCTTCTCTTCTTTCCCACATCAAAGCTGCTTCTCAAAAGACTGCTTCTCAAAAGACTGCTTCAACTGTCTTTTGCCTTGCCTTTTATATTCGATTCCCCACCCACCAAGGGGTGGGGCTCAATGCCCTAATCCTAACCTAATCGTGCCCAGATTAACAGATCAGTTTACAAGCATGATTCAATTATATTTTTGGAATTCATAATTACATCAAACTCCACACAGAGTATTAATAACAGAGTAGTTTATGGGAAAATACACCTAATATAAATTATGTACAATAGTTAATAGTACTATTTTAATATTCTTTCATTAATATTAACAAAGATTCCACACTAATTCAAAGTGCTAACAATGAGAGGGTATATGGAAATGTTATATTTTTACATGACATTTTTGTGAACCTACTTCTCTAATTAAAAAAACAAACATACATTATGTTAAGTGAAAAAATAACACACACATGTTGTACATATTGTACATATTACATGTTGTATGATTCTATTTATACAAAATGTAAATCTAAATAAATCTATAGAAACAAATAGAAACAGAAATAGAGTATTAATAATGTAGGGCTATGGAAGGATAGAGGAATTGAAAGGTGATTGTTAAGAGGTATGGGATTTTGTGGTTGTTCCGAACCACTTGTTGGCGGAAGGGGAACGCTGAGCGGCAACCAGCGTTCGGGGGCCCAGACGGCGTGGAGGGCGCACGGAGGAAAGACCACCGCGGAGACGAGGTAAGTACGCAGGTCTAATTTATTACAGGAAGGTTTGTTGTTTATATAGGTTCTGATAAGGGAAGTGAGTTAAGGACATGATTGGAGGAAGAGGGGTGACGTACATAGTAACTGGCAAAAAAGAAGATTTTTAGAAAAGGTTATGATTGGACATTGAGGATTGACTGAAAGAAGTCTTTTCAGGTTCATGCCGGGAGTCACGTAGCACTTGGCAGCCATTTTAGCCACTTGGGGGCACCATTTTAGGTGTCCCTACCACAGGATTTTAAATTTTGGAGTAATGAAAATGTTCTAAAATTAATTGTGGTGATGAATACATAATTGTGTGATTATACTAAAAGCCATTCAATGCACACTTTGAATGGCTTGTATCTTATATGCATATAACTCAATGAAACTACTTTCAAAAAGAAAGTAAATTATTGTAATGCAGCTGATTTGAAGGACAAAGAGTAGGAAAAGCAAGGCATGATTATCTCACTTGACACAGAAAAGGAATCTGACATTTCTCACCCCTTCCAGATAAATACACTCAGTATATTAGTAATAAACAAAAACTCTTAACTTGATAAAGTGCATATAGGAAGAGCCAACATTTAACATCAAACTCAATAGTAAAAGGCTGATAACCTTTCCCCACTAAGATCAGGAAAAGATGTGGATACCACTGCAACCACTAATATTCCATATTGTACTGAAAGTTCCAGCCAGAAAAATTAGACCAGAAAAAAAAAGGCATCCAAATGGCAGAGGAAGAAATAAATTATTTGCTGTTTGTAGATGACATTATCCTATACATAGAGAATCTTGAAAAAGCCACAACAAAGTTATCCATGATAATAAATAATTTCAGCAATGTGGCAAAATATGATAACAACATGCAAAAATCAATGGTGCCCTAGTAATACGGAATCCAAGGAGGAAATAAAGAAATGATGCTATTTATGATAGCAACTAAAAGAATAGAATATCTAGGAATAAATTTAACCGAGTTTGTAAAAGACTTGTACATGGAAAACAAAAAATAATTGCTGAAAGAATTTAAGGAAGACAAATAAATGGAGGATATACTATGTTCATGTTTTGGAAGGCTAAATATTGTGAAGATGTCAATTCTAACCAAAGTAATGTAGAGCCTCAATGCAATTCCAACAGAGTTCATAGCAGAAATAGAAAATCCATTCATTAAATTTATATGGAAAGATAAGGGGCCATGGATAGTCAAAGCATCTTGAAAAAGAAACAAAAACTTCAAGGATTTGCACTGTTACCAAACAACATATTGTTACTAGAAGGACAAATATATAGACCAATGGATTCAAATTGAGAATGCAGAAATAAATCCTTGCACCTTTGAACAACTGAACTTTGACCAAGGTGCTAAGTCAAATCAGAGGAGAAATATTAGTGTCTTTTTTAAAAAATGTTGTGAGGAGAACTAGATAGCTATATGCAATATACTACCTCATACCTTATACAAATATTAACTTATAATGAGTCAAAGACTTAAATATCAAACTTGGTGATCCTGGAAGGAAACAGGGAAACATGTCCAGAAACCTGTGCTATGCAATGTTTCTAAGACTTTACACAAATCACAAGCAAAAAAACATAAATAAATAAATGGGACAACATCAAAGTTAAAATTTTTTGTCCATTAAAGGATTTTACCAAGAAAATATAAAGACAGAATGGGAGAAAATATTTGGAAACCATATATATAAGATTTTAATATCCACAATATGTAAAGAACATCTGCAA
>JAKSZT010035610.1:7214-20864 GCA_026826555.1 Tolypeutes matacus | reverse complement strand
AGTCACAAAGCCTTTACATGAAGGGGAAAATCAAGATCACTGACAGATCCTGATTGAATGGTCTTAACAAATACCATGGTTGAGATCACATTTCTCCCTGTAAATTTGTAGGATGTAAATCATACTAGGTATAGTGGGTGATGAATGTCTGGGAAATGAGTGGTTGGCAATAGCTGACTAATTTTTATTTCTTTACTGTTTATAATTCCTTTATTTAACTTGAAAGGGAAAGTGTAATTTAAAAAGTTACAACCAGTTTCTTAATGTAAAGTTTTTTGTTTGTTTTAATTAGGCCAGTGATTTATTAAGGAATAGAGAGTAGAGAGATAGGAGAAAATAACAGATTATGGATCCCAGGTAGAGAGGAAGGGGCTGAAAGGTGATAAGGAGGGCTGATTTACAGATTAGAATTCCCCATTACAGATCACAAAATGCCCAGGTTTACTGGCATGGAGGGGGAAAAAGGCAAGAACAGGTCAGTTTGGCTTTGTGCTTGCTTTTTAAACCATTAATTATTCTTCCACTTAGCTAATGTATGGGGAAGAATTCCAGTTGTGTGCTCTTTTGATTGATTATTTCACCCCTCAATCCTCTAGGAGGGTCCAATGCTATGGCCCCTAGAGAATATCTGGGGCTTCTCCTTTACTCCAAGGGAAATCTCATTCCAAATGGGGGTTCTAACAGGTTCTTCTAGAAGCCATCTTGTGGGGAATTTGTGGCCACACAGGTTTCTGCTAGGTCCTGGATCTGTCTATTGATTTCCTAATTTACTAGCCTGCCTCAACGCTCCCCTCAGAGAGTTTACACATTTATTCTTAAAGGGGAGCTGAATGACGGTGGTCATTCTTCTGTAATTGCCTCCTGCTGGTTAGGGGAAGTAGGTCCTACCTGACAAGATGTAAACCCCTCTTGCTATTCTATCACTGTTGGAGGAAGACTAATCTGTCATCCTGTCTGAAGCTGGATGAAATCCCTGTATGGCTAACAAGATGTTGATTCTGGAAGAAACAAACTTAATTAGAATTTTGAAGATACATTGTCCCACTAAAAAGATACTGGACCACAAGAGTAGAAAAAGCCACATGCCTATAAAGTCTGCATCTTCCTGAAGATGGTGGGCTTTATTTTGCAGGTTTGGAATACTGTTTAAGACTATTTCAGAGTGATTTACATACAGATGGCATTCTTCCTTAAGGAAAAGACAGGTTCTTCCCTGTGCTGCAGTTAGCATATTAAGTGCCCTGTGATTTTACAGCACCACAGCAGCAAGAGGGTCCATTTGCTGTTTCAGAGATTCTAAGGCATGGCTGGTTTCGTTTATGATGTTAGTTAGCACTAGGGAGGGTTTGTAATAGATAATGGGGTTTGGTATAAATTTCCAATCCCAGTTTTCCATGGTGGTGGTTATACCTAAGACAGCTAAGAGGGGTTATGAGAAGAGGCATTGCCCTTTTTGTTATTGGATAGGAAGAAACTATAGGAAATGAAAACAGACAAGATTTCTTAAGGGGCGCCTAACTTGCCCTCCCCCTAGCAATATTCTTTGGGGTAGAGTTAGAGGGAATAGTTGTCTTTGACACAGATACTACTTAGCTTTGTTTCTTGAAGAAGTATTTCAGGTTGTCCAATAGCTGGCACTCATATGAGCCATCAAGTACTTCTGGTGAGCTGGCACTTCCTTAGACAGCTGGCTTAACTCAGGATAAATGTATCCAGCTGGGAATTCCTTTAACTTTAAGAGCTGTGGGACTGATCAGAACTACAGAGTAAGGTTCCTTCCATTTTGGTTGTAATTGTGAGTGAGGCTTATTTTTTGCCAATGTTTTGATCAGAACCTGGTTTCCAGGTCCTGGGTGAGAAGATGGTACTCATAGACCATCTTGAAGGAGTTAAGCTGAAGTGGGTCCTAGTCACCAAAGTTATTATTTCCCTCCTTGTGGGAAAATGATTAGCCCTGGTAGGATGGCATGTGGGTATGCCAGTCCTCCCTAAGGTAAGAGTGGAACAGGTTCTGGGATAAGGGCTGGAAGGCAGAACTGGGTTAAGCATTTCATTAACTACTTAGAAAATGAAGTTTATCAGGATATTTAACATTTTCATTAACCTTCTGCATATGATCTAGAATAGAAAAGATACCACCATACTCATCAAGGATATAGGTACAGTACTTAATACTAATTAATGCACTAATCAATGCATAAGTTTCTCTTTGAGCTGCAGTTAAATAGATCACTCCAGGGTTGCAAAACCATACATGTTGTCTCTCCATGGGAGCAGGCCATAATGCCAATTGTGTTTAAGTTCTACTTGCATCACTCTGGGAATCATTGCTCCAATTGGTATGTCCTTCACACATCCAGCATGCTGCAGCACCACTGACCCTAGAGAGAGGCTAAGCAGGTAGGTTCCGGTGTTGCACTGGCTTGGTGCATAGCACCCTGCAGCACCATGAAACAGTGCCAGTCTTGAGGCAATATCCATTGTATATCTGGCCATTTTGAGCCATTATAGGCTGCTGCAAGAGTCTGAAACTGCAACATAGTCTGCATCTACTTCAGGAGCACAACTAGAGATGTAGTAGATATCTTCATTGTTTTAGGAGTCAGTGACCAACCTAGCCATAATTCAAATGGAGAGGCAAAACGCAGGGCATTGAAGGTCTGGATTGAATGTACAAGAGAGTTTGATAATATTGAAGTTATCTCTTTAGATTTTCATACACTTTCTAAACACTTCCAATGCAGTTTATAACATATTAAATGCAGTTAACTATTTTAGTACCTTGCTTTTTACTTCTACACCTTTACCATGAAGTCACTAATTAACAGGTATTTTAGTTTAGCAGTACAAGAAAAAATACTTTCTTAATCATTTTATGAAAACTGAAGATTCCCAATGGAAACTAGATTATCTTTCCTTACCACCACTTTAATATGCAGTTTATTGTGGCCTCCAACAGGTTTTCTTCCTATGAAGTTACATTTTGTTATTAATATCAATTTAGGTTTTTAATAAATGGCTTCCTGGAATTAGTCATTTAAATGCTTCAGTTTGGAAGATGCTTTTTACAAACTCCTTATAATTAACCAAAACCACATAGACTGGTTACTTTACCTAAAATTGCAATTAGCAACCAGTGGAATTTACTTTATCCACTTCAAAGAGGGAAGATCTCCATTTCTTTAACTTAATTTCATTATATATGAACTTAAAAGCTTTCATCACCTTAAAGATTTAATAAATACAATGCTAATTTATATGCTAGGTATTTTATAAACCTAGGGAGAGAACATCCAAGCTAAATATAATTGAATCTGTTATAATGTATGCAAGGAATGTTCTTTTTCTTTTCTTTACAGGAGGCTAAAACCTCTTCTTTAATAAAATTCTAAAACTGTGAGCAGTCTTAAGAGCACACTGACTGCTAGGTTCTGGAAAACTGTTTTAAAAGATCTTTCCATAGCTTTCAAGTACTTTTTCTTTATTTATTGAAATTTGGTAATAGAATTATTAACCACCCTTATGTTAAGGCTGTCAAAAGGTTTAAATTGAGGAAATACAGGACAAACTATGACTTTTTTTTTTTTTTTAAAGATTTTTATTTATTTATTCATTTATCCCCCCCTTGCTGCTTGTGCTCGCTGGGTCAGCTAACCACGCCGTGCGGGCGGGCTTGCCTTCACCAGGAGGCCCCAGGTTCGGTTCCTGGGGCCTCCCATATGGTAAACGGGAGCCCTACTGATTGAGCCACAGCCGCTTCCCCAAACAATGATTTTTAATTCTCCAGATTAGAAGGTATAGTTTTTGATATTAACATCCAAATGAATGAAGATATGTATTGAGTAAATAGGTAGTCACAAATAGAGTATTTGACACAAACACAGAATGCACTATGATAATTTTCATTCTCTTACAAAATAAGTTTAAGTGTAAGATAACATTTAAAAGATTTATTTGAAGGCTCTTTTTAACTACTCTAATTTGCACTGTGACTATGCAGTTTTGGACAAGAATTTCTTCCCTTAATTATTGGCTTATAACCAAAATGTCTCCAAAGTTTTAATATAATTTTCCTTTGCTTCAGACTTTGCTTATTTCCCACTTTGACTTTAGCAGCACTTGGATGAGCAAGACTTATTCTATGTATACTCACGGAGGCTATCTAAGCCTCAGGGAAACTGGTTTTTCTCATGAATTGCTGCTTTTAGGAACCTCCCTCACTTCAAAGACCTCAGAGATAACAGAACTCTGGTGGCAGCTGGACTGGAATTGTGGGTGTTCAACTCTGAGGGTTGAAAATTCCACCAGGCAGCAATTAATCCATACTTGGGGCCACAAGAGAAAGCACGTTCACTAATACTTGCAGAAGGACAGGAGACAGGAATATCTTAACTTTGCTTTCCTGTGAGCCATAGAGGGTAGAAGCTGTCATGAAACAACCATAAGCAAAGGCAAGGGATGAGGCTAAGCCTGCAGTGACCATAAACAAAAGTAAGTTCAGTTAAAGATTACACTTACAATATTAGGTTTAGCTTAATTCTACCCAGTCATAATTTCAGTTATTATCCTTCTGCTGTTTTATAATATAAAGATATCTATATAATGACCTTAACTCTTAGTTATAGTTTTCTAGTAAATTTTTACTTTAAGGCAAATTGGGTACCTTTATTAACTAAGCCACAAGAATTTTATTAGTAACAACTTTGCTAAATTTTTCTGCTTCTCTAGCTGTTGAACCAATTCCACTTGTGATTTATACATTAAATCCACTTGCAAGACAATACTGACATTTAAAGACTCATTTTTAGGTTACCTTTCACCATTAACCAATTTGTAACAGGAGAACCCCAATTCTGATTTCCTATGCACAAGCAGACTGACAAAGTTAAACACAGATTTAAAAGTTAAACACAAAGTTAAGCATAGATTAAAACAGAAGAGAGAATTCTATACCATGAGCATTTCTAGGAACTTTTTGATCTTAATTGATGGCATAGGAGGATTCTTATTTTCCAGGTGAGGTGTAGTAACAACTCTGGATCCTGATCCCCATTCACACTCCAGTTTAAACCAAGTTTAAAACTGACAATGCTGTTTCTAACAGGGAGTTAATGGAAATTTGAGTTGTATTTCCTCATCTCTTTAAGGAGATATGACATGAGGTTTCTTGCCCTCAGATCTATCTGTCCTCTCTTTTTTTTTTCTTACACAGCTTTAACTGGAATTCAGGGTCCCATACAGAAGCTGCTCTTGGCTATACTGTGGCCATGCAGACCATCAGTAGGCAAATTTTCTTGATCTCTGAGGAGACAATCTTATGGGGAGTCTGCTGGTGGGCTAGAGACCATACCCATTATTCTAGGAAGAATTAAGAACGGCTTTTTAGTTGACTGACCCAGTGTCCCAGAATCCAAGTCTGACTAAAATGTTCACCACTCCAAATAATTTAGAGCTCATGCTCTGGTCTCAGTGTCCTGAGAATTTAATCCAGAGCCCTGCCTATGGGCATCCCCATGGCCAACCTAGGGCTTGGGAGAGGCCTGAAAAACCCAAAGTTCAGACCAAAGCACCCATGACAAATTGGTGGGAGATATTGGGAGCAGTTAACCAAACTGAAGTGTGTGAGCTCATTTTGGGGTGCATTTGGCTGATCTCTGAACGGAAGTGCCCAGAACCCTAAAGTCTTGGGAGATGTCCAGAGTTACTGCCCTGATTCCTGGCACTGTGGCATTCCAGGATCTGAGACTGACTACATTGTTACTCAAACTGAAGCATCTGAGCTGAATCTCAGGGGATGTTTGGCTACTCTGGTTCTCCCCACCCTCAGAATCACAGAGCCCCCAACACCAGGCATTTCTGGGACCATTCTGGACTGGGAGGACAGACTGAATAGATTCTGGGTTGAAGCTTCCAAGCTGAATGTTGCTCCTTCTTGGAAAAGGGGCAAAAAATTTCTTTTCTTTCTCCCACTCTTAGAGGGGTATTAAAAAGCATTCCCAGTTTATGTCTCTGCTACCTGGGAGTTTCCCAGTTGTACAATCCATCAAAGGCCATTAAGAGATTAGAGATCAATTGGTCCAGCTATAAGGCCTCGGGGCCCTAGGGCATCCTGAATCAATAACCTCCCATGCTGTGGGTGGGGCTAAAACTCACTAGGAAATGCATTTTCAATTTTTAAGACATTCCAAAGCATTTTACAAACCCATTATGGGAAATTCAGTAGTAGGAATTGGACAATTATATATGTGGAGTTAGATTGATTATGAACACAGCCTTGGCCCATGACCCCCTGGGACAGGGTTAAGGGGCTGCCCCATGGCATCCACCATCCTCCTTGGCCCAGCCCACTGCTGCCTTCCCACCCCATCCCAGACTAGGTAGCCATGTGTTGTCAGCAGGAGGATAGACCAGTAAAGGTGCAAACCCACAGGGAGGCACAAGCCCCTGGCTTTCTGCCATGGCAACCAGCACTGGGACTGAGGCAGCTGCTGCTAAAAAGGCTTGAAAAAGTGTCTTTGCTGTACTTGATGCTCAGCCTGGGAACCCCTGTCTTGACAGTGCCCTGCTTTGATCCCCTGCCCACACCCCAGCCCTCTCAGCTGGAATCAGGTCTAACAAGTCTGGGATGCACAGTGCAGATACAGAGAGGTCCCACACCCTGGCCCACTCCCTTCTGGGATTATGGTCCTGTGGGGTCCCATAGGAGAAACCATTTAGAATGGGTAACCAGAAGGGGGTATTAAACAGGCTGTAATTCATAATTTGACTCATAGTTTGACTCACTAATATTTCTTCTCCTGGCTACATTTGCCAAAATATGTTGCTGAATTTTCTGGATTTTCTCTAGGTTCTTGGTTAAGTTGCATGCTGTTCTGGACAGGGGGATAAAGGCAAAATAGGGCCAAATTTAGTGCAAAGTTTCCATTTACATTGCAGTAAAAATTTTTGTAGTCCAACAAGACTTCTTTAAGTAATATATACAAATGGTGACAGTATTTTAGGATATAAATAAAATATAACTGTTGTGGTGGGTGTGTGTTAGTGCATGTTATCACAAATGCTATTTCATAGTACAATTTAATGAACAAATAACTAAATCCCAGAATGTTTACTGCATGTCTTTTCTTTCAGTCTATATATTCTCATAAAATTGAGATAGAAAATAAAACATCATGTGTTTTGTTTATATTTCTGAAATGCCAGGACAAAGCAATATTATTTTCATGAATCAAGGAAGACAGGTTTTTTTGTGGATTTTCTTCCATCAGCCACCAGCAGAAATGTTATCAATGTTATACTTTGATATTTGACACTCACAGTATTTACGTATAATTAATATAGCTCACCTGTTGAACCCATTATATTACATATTTTAAAGGTACAAATACTACATGTTTCTTTTAGAATGCTCAAGATCTGTTTAGAATGTTTTAAAATCTTACCAACAATGATGAAAATACATTCAAGAAATGCATTTACCAACTTATACTCAGGGATGCATGAAAGCATATACTAAAGTAGAATTACAAGGGTGTTTTGGGCTCCCCAAAGGGGGCTTGGTGCTTAGACCTACACAAACTGAACCAATAGCTCAATAAACCCTGCTCACTTATGAGTCTTTTCCATTACAGGAACAACATGCAGAGCTACCTGTCAGAGCTCCAATATGCCTTTCTCCCTCACACAACATAGCAATAGACATTAAAATTTCCATTTCCATTTACTTTGTCTTCTTAATTCTATGTAAGGTTTTGGAGTAATCTATAATAGAAATTTAAAACCTGTATTTCAATTACTTTTGAAAATTGGGGAAGTAAAAAAATAGATAAATAATCATAGAATGTAGAAAAGAAATTCCTGAATTGTTATATAAAAAATTCAACATGCATTGTATATTTTCCCCATTTTATATGATGACAAAGAGAAAAAAATCATTTTAGTTTAGGACTGGTTGAAATTTATTTTTTATTCTTTTTATTTTTAAGTGATACTCATACATAAGCCTTAAATGAGGCAATTTTGTGTGCTGTCTTTGGTGTCAACCTTCCTTTGGTTAAGCTGTTTGCCTCCACATCCATTTTGGCCTGGTTAATAAACAGTTATACACCCCTGATCTTATCATCCCCAGAGTTTAAACTCAGATCCATGGCCACCACCCAAACCACCCAAATGCTTGAGCCAGAACAGCTGATCCTAAATGATAAGCTAAGCATCATCATGGCCCACAGACTGCCAGTACATTTCCCTTTATGAGGGCCTTTGCAATAAATAACCAATCATTGACAACTGTGGGAAATCTGTTAACACTCACCCAGAATCATTGAAAGGACAAACTCATGGGTCTTTGTTACTCTGTTTGTGTGCTCCCCACCTGCTGGTTGAGCCAAGAAAGTCTATTGTGCTTACTTTGCTTCTCAGGACATCTCCAATTGTCTCTGGAAGCTGTGAGTAGCATACAATATTTCCTCATGTATTTATGGTCTCACTTTCACATTTTGTCTTGTAGGACCTCCTCCAGTAAATATATTTATAATCCAACATATCTAATTCAAACAAAAATCATATTAAATGAGTTAGTATGGCTTTAGACATTGTGCACATTTTCTTATTGACATCTCATGGATTTGTGTAGTTTAAGAAAATCATATTGACATTCCAAAGATATATGAAAGGGAAAAACACATGAGAGAGTCCCGTAATTCAACAACAAACTAGAGTAAATCTTTTAGCTTTGGACATCCAAAACACAATTGCTGGGTCTGCAGCAATATGAAACTTGGCCTACAGAAAATGTATGTTTTGCTGCTATCTCCATATGCATGCTCTTTCTTAGTATGTGATGAATGAAAATTATTGTACTTGGGTCATGTTGTTTCTATCACTGTACAGAAGATGTCTTTTCTCCTGAGCCCTAAGCTGTATCATGATATAGAAGGAACCAATCCAAAGCCAGGCTGTAAACATCATGGCTTTAAAGGAACCCATAGCTCTGGGCTGATTGTCATATTTCCCATTTAGGGTAAGTCATTATACAGACTCTGGGGTGGGGGCAGGAAGTTAACATTAGAAATGACATCATTGGTACATTGCTGGGCCATGCACTGCTCTCAGGGCTTCATGTGCATTATCCTCTGTGTTCCTCATCTCAGTCTATGAGGTTAGGATGAAGACTAATATCCTTATACATATGAGAAAAAATGGAAATTCCAATTAGGGGTTGGTGAACTGAGACATGATGGGAAACAGAAGGAGAGGTGGGGGTGGATATGATCCTGGGAGGATTGAAAGGGATCACAAGTACAGTGCAGTGTGTCATCATAATTTTCAAAGTGCAAATAGGCACCTTTGCTCCTCTTTTGGCAGATAAGGATCAGAATGACACAGCCAAATCAATGGAAACAAAGAGAGTTAGTTAGAATGTGGAGACTAAAATATTAGTCAGAAGTCAATTTGAATGAATTATTGATGCTATTAACTGAAGTTTGTGAAGATGAGAGGGTCAAGAATCCCTCAAGAACATAGGTAGTACCTAACAAAAGCAAACCGCCCAATATGTCAAGCCCTCAATATTATTGCAATTAACTATTAATCTTATTTTTCAAAAAGTGAAACTTTGTGTTTACCATAGGTCCCAAGGGGAGGGGGAGGGAAGAATAGAATGAATGAAACATAGGGCATATTTAGAGCATTAGAAATGTTCTGTATAATCTTGTAATAACTGATACTGGCCATTTTAAGTTTTGTCTAAATGTATAAAAATGTACAGTCCAAAATGTCAGCCATAATATAAGTCATTGGCCATGGTTAGTAGCAAAGCTTCAATATTTGTATATCAAGTGTAACAAATGTACCATCTGTATGTAAAATGTTATTAATAGGAGAGAGGAGAAAAGGGGGAATGCATTGGGTATATGGGAATCCCTTATAATTTCTTTGTGACTTTTCTGTAACCTAAAGCTGCTTTGGAGAGAAAATGAAGGGGAAAAAAAAAAAAAAGAAAAAGAAAAAGAAAATAGGGGAATATATGGAATAAAATGTCACTGTACATACCAAACAGATCTTACAGTGGTGAAAGACACTTTTTGTAAAATTTTTAAAAATTATTTCAAATATTTTTTGTATTTTATTTATTTTTAAAAATATTATTATTTCATTTTCTTAATAATTTCATTTGGTTATTTTGTTGGCTTCATTTTTGGAGAGGTTTTGGGTCACAGAAGGGTCAAAACTGTGGCAGTGGAGGATCACTGGTGCAGTTTGCCAATGATGGGGGATACATGGGGTGGGGTTCATGTGGGACATGCCTCTAAGGCATATGAATATGTTCAAGTATTCATGGGGCATTGTCTTGGTGGGTGGAGACACGAATGGTAACAAAAAGAATATTGAATTCCCATCCTGGTGAGTTCTACTAAATTCCTTAATAGCACAGCAAGAATCCCTCAAGTACAAGGGCAGTGCTGAGTGAAGGAAGACAGACCATTATGCCTGGCCCTTGATAATTGAGTTTGTACTTATAAACCTATTCTTATGAAATTGAAACTTAGCCTACTATTATGTATTGCCTACGTGTTCCCTCCTGAAAATCTATTTGTTGCTTGAATGTGGTGTCTCTGTAAGCCAAGCTCAATATTTAATTGCACTACATTCTCACCAGCATGGGACATGAATCCCAGGGGTAAACCTCCCTGCTTATTGAGGGATTATTACCAAGTGCCTAATAGCAATGCATCTGGAAAAAGACCTTGACAAAAAGGGGGAAATATTAAACACAAATGAGTTTTATGGCTAAGAGATTTCAGTGTGATTTGGGAGATCATCTCAGAGGCTACTGTTATGCATAACTCAGCAAGATCTCATTGATTGCCACAGTAAACAGTGCCTCAAATAGCAAGGCTCCTGAGGGCTCTAGAGACATCCAGACTCTATAAGCAGGGGAGAGAGGTCAGGAATTTGGCTCCCTGTCAGTGGGTTTTACTTTGGAATTCATGCTCCCCATTGTAACAGAGTTAGACTCATTTATAGTTTCACTAGTCATGGGTCTTCTGCCCCTTATATTTGAACCAATCTTTAGCATATATAGTTAAATATATGACCCAGAGACTTAAATCTCTGGTCCTTCCATGGGCCAGTGGAGCCCTGAATCTGAGCAGAGTTGCAAAACCTAGTCTCCAGTTCATTGGACTCACCCAGGACAACTAACAAGTAGATGATAATGGACAACATGCATCCCAAGGAACACAGACTGTCTGCAACTGCAAGCAAGATAGTTCCATCAATCTGCCCTATGGGATATAAGTCCCCTCTCATTTAGAAACAGAGTGAGCATAACCATCCCCAAATCCTCAGATTGGTGAATGAACAATGGAGTAAATTAGACTTATTATTATTCTATTATAGACTTATTATTATTCTAGCAATGGAAGAACATTTTTCACTGATATAAAGACAATGACCACCAGGGGTTTTGAGGGGAAGGAGAGGTAAGAATAGGTGTAATATGGGGGCTTTTTTTGGGATATTGGAATTGTCCAGCATGACATTGCAATGACGGATCAGGCCATTATATATTTTGTCATAATTGACAGAGTTGTGCAGGACAGAGTGTAAACTATAGTGTAAACTACGGTCCAGAGTTAGCAGCAATGCTTCAATATGTGTTCATCAATTGTAAGAAATGTACCACACTAGTGAAGGAAGTTGTTAATATGGGAAATTGTGGGAGGGGGAGGGAGTGGGGCATATGGGTGTCACCTACATTTTTATGTAACACTTATGTAATCTAAATCTTCTTTAAAAATCAGAAAAAAAATAATGAAAGAAAGAATAAAACAAGTATGTAAAGAAAATCAAGTGAAGGAATTGCTTATAGTTCAAAAGTCCCCAACAAAAGTAGTCATTTTTACAGTGTGAATATTCAGAGATTGAGTGTGTCATTCAAAAGCATGAGGTGAAACTCTGATTACTGCCTAAAGAACATGAATGATATGAAATGTAACTTCACAGAAAATCAATACAGGAGAGAAAATCCATCTTAAATTTAGAAGAGGCAATCAACAAAGTTTATGAAAACAAGAGCTATACACAACAAATGTGTGTGACTCCTAAAGGAAAAGAACCAAAGACCTGGGAAAAAAAAAGGAAAACACCATTTCCTTCCATCATGGTGGTTTAGCTCCCATGAGGAAAGTGCTCAAGAAAGTTGTTTGGTAGTTCCATTAACAGAGGAGAAGCTGAAAGGTGTATGGAAATAAAAGTCACAGCAGGCAAAAAGGGACAGAATTAGAGTTTGCAATTCAGTATTTACTAAGTGTCCCCTGTGTTCCTACTATGATAGTCAGTGCAGGTCAACACTCCAAGAGGTTTGGGACACACTCAGGATCATCAGGTCCCAGGGCAGTAAGAGAGTTCAGCTCTGAGGCTCAACATCCTAAAATAAAGTGCAGGTCTGAGACAGGTTTACCTCTAAACCCTGAATATCTATGAGCAGAGCAGAATATTTGATGTATTTCATCTCTTAAAATAATTCTGACTTATGATTTTTCAGTTGAATTTATGAATTGATGCTCATTTTACACACTGAAATGTTATATAGTAACATATAACATATATTATAAAATATATAAATGTTATATATATTCCCAAGATAATGTTTCCAAAATATGGTTTAAATTTAATTCTCATGAATACTTCATTTTCACTTCAGGGGACCACCTAGAGATAAATCTTGGAAGGATGGTATTTTAATTTAATTGATTGGTCCACTATTACTTAAACCATACTTGAAGGTTGACATAACCAGTGGAAAACACTGAAATATTAAAGAACACTTCTATATGACATGAGACGTGATATAAAATATGTAATATTTACCTCATAGGTAAAATAATTTACTTCAATAAGTGTTAATTAGTGTTTCAGGATCTTTCTGTTGTTTTAAAAACTAATTAATCAAGTGCATTTAAGCAGTGCCATGCTTTAACCCACCCTGCACACCTAAGTGTTATTGGGTATAATCCTGGCACCGTTTGTAATAGAAGAGTTGTATGCTCATTTCCCTGGTGAAGATCCATCTCCCTGGCTGTGAACTTCTTTCTGTCATCTGGAAGCCTGATCCTCTATACAGAAAACACAGAAATCCCCCTTACCTAGGAGCACTTACCACTTTTGTATATTGTCACAAAATGTGTGAGATTGTCACAAAAGTTGAGAGATTGTCACAAAACGTTAGTGGGCATCTCATTAACTATATACTCATTAATTATACACTGTATATAGAGATGTTGTTCATCTGAGGTCTGTCAAAGTCAAAATGGGATATGAGCAAAGCTCTGACATAAATGAAAGTATTGTAGATTGTATTTTAAATCTTTGTGAGCCAATAACCAAAGAACAAAATTCTTGTGCAAAACTGCTTGGGAACAGTGCAGATTAAGCAAAAATAGCCTTCAAACAGATCTTTTAAATATGTTATTATACAGTTAAACTTATTTTATATGAGGATGAATATTATAAGTAACATTAGTGAGTTGTGTGTTTTTGTGTTCAACTCTCTATTTGTGTCTATTTGTTCAGTGTATATTTTCATACATAAGTAGGGTAATATCAAATTACTAAATATTTCAATCTCTTGTTACAACTAACAATTCT
>JAKSZT010035599.1:413169-424771 GCA_026826555.1 Tolypeutes matacus | reverse complement strand
TCCAGAGACTGGAGCCTCCCGCCTACCTATGTGCCAGGTGTGCATGAAATCTAGGTGGAGCTGCAACTCCTACCCTACAGCTCAATGGACTCATCCAAGTCACCTGGTGAGGAGACAACGATGGGAAATGGCCATCCCAGGGAATGGAGAGGGCCTGCATCTGCAGGCAGGATCATCCCACCCACCATATCCATGGGATATAAGCCCTCTCTCACTTGGAGTTGGAGTGGACATCACCATCCCAGTCGCCTCTGGATTGGGGGAAGAACTATGGACTAGAGTGGACTTGATGGTATTCTCTTGCTCACATATGGTGATTCTTGCAATGCAAGAAATTATAACAATGAGGTGGAGCCAGTGGCCACTTGACAGTTTTTGGGTAGGGAGGGGATGAGCAGTTGAAATACAGGGGCTTCTTTGGGAGTTGGAGGTTGTCCTGAGTACTGTTGTGGCAATGGATGAAGGCCATTTTAAATCAGCACACACCACTCAGAACTGAGTGGGAGAGAGTGTGGTCTACAGTGTGAACTGTGGTCTATGGTTGGTGGCAAGGCTCCAGGATGTGTAAGTTCATTGAGGTTGGTGGGCCACACTGTGGGAGATGTTTGTGTGGGATGTGGTGGGAGGTGTGGGAGGTGGGCAACATGGGAATCCCAGTGGGTTCCGTATAATATTTTAGGTAATCTAAGCACCTCTTAAAATATATGTATATATATTTATATAAAAATAACATTTTTGTAAGCAAATACACATATATGCATATATATTTATATATCATTTTACAAATGTTTGTATGTATTGTGAGAATTTTGATTTTTACCCATAATAAAATAAAAAAAAAAAAGAAAGAAAAAAAAAAAAAAGTAGTCTCTGTCCCAAAGATGTGACTATGTTCACTCATAGAATACTGAGTAACAAGAATCTCCCCACAACATAGAGTTAAGTGAAATCTTTAATGTCTGTGCCCCACTTTATATTCCTCAACATACAATGAGTGCTCATTACATTTATAATTACAAGGCTACTTTATAAACATTTTTACACATTATCAGTCTTTGGATATAGCACCCCTACTCTTGAGCCTTAATAACTTTTCACCTAGATAAACGTAATACAATTTAAAATAAGATAAGGGAGTAGATATGGCTTAAGTGACTGGGTGCCTGCCTCCTACATGGAGATCCCAGGTTTGGTTCCCAGTGCCTCCAAAAGAAGATGAGCAGACACAGCAAGCAGACAGACAAGGGGGCCATCTCGGGGAGGGGGGAAAATAAATAAATAAGTCTTTTTTAAAAAGATAAATAAGCACTGAAATATGTATATGAATATGATTAAAAGGGGAAATATTAGATTGTATATATAACAGAAGAGAATTTTTTTAAAATTCACTAGACAGTGAACCCTAAGTTAAACTATAAACTTTAACTAATATTACTATTATAAAAATGTACTGTCATCAATTTTAACAAATGTCCCATACCAACCAAGGTGTTGATGATGGGGTGGTATATACTGTATACATGATTATTCTGTAAACCCACAACTTCTCTAGCAAAGTGGAAAAAAACAGTCTCTCTGGACAGATACATAGGCATATGCTCACACACACATCAACACAAGCATGACCACACACACCTACAAACACACACATCTCCTCCTTTTAACTTTCCTCCCATCGTCAGACAATGTCCCCTTCTGACCCTACTTGCTGCCCTCCCCACCTGGCTGCAGGAAGCCCTCATTGCTCATAAGCTTAGGAAGAGACAGCTCTCTGGTCTCCTCTCCCTGCACAGAACAACTCTGTCCTCTACTCCTGCAAATCTCTTGCCCAAGGTGCTAAGCTGGGCTGTCACCAGGACAACAGAAGGTTAAGCTGCTGACAGGATGACCAGAGGGCCAGTCCACAGGAGGAGCAAGAGGCACAAGCCAGAGGCAGGGACAGGATTCAAGGAGGAGATACAAAGAGGCTTAAAGGGGGGGGGGGGGGCAACTCACACATCATGTTCTATGAACTGGTCTGCTCCCTCTGGAGGCGGATTATGCCCTGGACCAATATGGGTCCTTTTGGCGTCTCCTTCTCATCATTCACTGGTCTGCTCCCATTCTCCCCAACCCAAGAGCCTAGACACCAGGGCCAGTTTTAGAATGGAAGGGGGTCTTAAATACCTAATCGATTCTTAAGAATTGTCACCATAATACAAGGTCATTGTTTACTAAACATAAGGGAACCTTAGACAAACACTCACTGCCTAATTCTTTGGGTCAAGCCTGCAGTAGCTGGTTAGAGTCTCCAGGTGCAGAGATCAGGGACTATGTCTAGTACACTTGACAGAATGCCAAAGTAAAACATCCACTCAGCAAATGCCTTTGGGCTGTGATGAAGCTAATCATGGGAACCTCTTAGCAGAAAACTTTTTCTTGGACTTTATAAAAGAGCTCTTTCCAGCAGTCATTGTCAGAATATATCTTTTGGCCTGTTTATCTGTTATGGAATATTAAATGGAATGGTTATAGAGGAAACTAACCATTTAGGATGGAAAGGTGAAGAGGGCCATAAAAAGGAAGGAAGTTCTGATACATGAACAACATGGAGGAACACTGAATACATCATGATGAGTGAAACAAGCCAGATACAAAAGAACAAATATTACATGATCTCACTGATATGAAATAATTAGGACCTGATAGTCAGAATTTAGAATATAATTTATCAGGGGACAGAGTAGGGATAAGAAAGAGGAAGTTAAGGCTTACACTGCATAAGGACACTGTTTGGGTTCACTGTAAAGTTTTCGTATTAGATGGTGGTGATGAGAGCACAATATTGTGAACATAATTAAGAGCAATGAAATAAGCATCCAAAAGTGTTTCAAAAGGGAAATGTTAGATTGTATAGAAGGTAAGACAATAAAATTTTTTTCAAAAAATCCATGGAACTGCACTATAAATCCATGAACCCTAAGTTAAACCATAGACTATAGTCAATAGTAAAATATAGAAATATTGCAAAAAATATCCCAAACCAATTCAAGGTGTCAAGAGTAGGATGGTATATGCAAATCCTGTATTTTATGCATGAATGTTCTATAAGCCAAACATTTCTCTAATTTAAAAAAAAAAAAAAAAAAAGAATACCTTGCCTTTTTTTTTTTTTTTTCCCTCTCCCTAATAGCAAGTTACAAGAAACATAATGGAATTAAACAAAACCCAGCAGTTTCTCTGTGTCAGAAGTCTGGGCAAGGTTAGCTCTGCTCAGAGTCTTACCAGGCAGAAATCAAGCAGTCCCCAGGACTGTTTTTTCCGGGAGGTTCTAGGGAAAGTCCACATTTAAAGTCATTTAGAGATTGGAAAACTTTGTTTCTTTCTCATGCTTTCCACATCTCCCTCAATCTTCAAGGCAGCAGTGGAGGCTAGAGTCTTTCTCATGCCTGCAATCTCTCTGACATCCTCTTCTTCTTCACTTCTCTGCATTTGGAGGCTCATGTAATTACACTGAAGAATGTGTCCTCTTTAGAATTTTAGAGCACACAAAACTCCATCAGCCATCAAGTTTAACTGACAACTACTGCTTACCAGCTGACTATGCTAGCCTACTGCCTTCCAGTTCACAGCTGAGTGTCTGTGACCTTTGTCTGTGCCCCCACCATGACCTGTATCCCCACTTTTGTTCTTGGCAATCGCCAACTATGTACTTGCTGCCAAATCCAGGGCCAGTCCGGCCCAGCTCTCCTAACTTGGAGGAACCCAGCAACATCTGTCACCTCCTCCCAAGGTTGAGGCTGTAGTCTCAACTGAGGCTCCCCTGGGTAAGGATCTACTCCAATGTCTCTCATGTTTTACTGGCAGGTTTCACTTTCAACTGAGGGCTTGTTTTTCAGGGGCTCCCTTTGTGTTTTACCATATGGACCTCTGCACAAGGCAGCCCAAAACATCACAGCTTGTTTACCAGAGGGAGGGATAGGAGAGAGGGAGAGAGGGTAAGAGAAAGAGATACAGAGAGAAATGATATAGATACATATGGTAAAATAAAATAGAGCACTAGCAGGACAGAAGTCACAGGTGGTTTGTTTATAAATCTTGGAAGTGGAAGCAGCTGTGGCTCAATTGGTTGGGCTCCCGTTTACCATATGGAAGGCCCCGGGTTCAACTCCCAGGGCCTCCTGGTGAAGGCAAGTCAGCCCACATGGCGTGGAGAGCTGACAGCCCGCACGGTGCAGTGAGCTGGCGCAGCAACAAGATGACCCAACAAAATGAAGGCAAACAGACACAGAAAATTGCAAAGCAAATGGACACAGCAAGGGGGGGAATAAATAAATAAATATTTTAAATAAATAAATAAATAAAAATAAATCTTGGAAGTGACATATCTCTTTGTCCATATTCCATTGATTAGAAGAGAGTCACTAATTTCAGACAAAGATGTGTATACTAGAAGGCAGATCCCTGGTAGTCATTTACAGGCTGGCCATTACATAAATTAAAATGAGACACTTGATCTAAGTATCATGGGTAGTCACTGAAGCATTTTAAGCCAGAGGATGATACATGATTTTTCAATTTCAAGGCTACCATGGTATGGATTGGGAAATGAAGCCAAAAAGGGAAATCCCTCTTCCAAGAATACATCAACAGGAACCTGCCCTGTTTTGGGTTGAACTTCCTTCTGCCTCCCATTCCTACTTGTAATTCTTCCATCTCTAAATTAGGTATCTGTGACACCATCCCACAACATTTATAGAGACTATGGCATGTACATCTGCTAAAGTCCCTAGGAAGTACAATCTAGGATGATCCTCAGGTTCAGGTGGGGAGACTGGGAAGACCCAAGAGGCACAATGACTTTTCCAGGGTCACAGAACTGGTAGGAGAAGGAGTAAGGTCTGAACAGAGCTCTACCTACTCAATACTGAGGTCTTGAATTTCTCAGGCCTTCCTGTTGCCTGTAGGAATGACTGTGTTAGTGTAAGTGTAAATTAAAATAGATGACATGGGAGAGGAGAGCCAGCAACCCAAGAGGGGCCTTAGGTCAGATTTTATCCAATGGGGGCATAGGTAAAGAGACCCCAGGATGTAACTTCACTTCCTGGGAGATATAACACAACAGAACAGAAAATCTGGTACCCTGTTACCAACATGGTAGAGATAGCCACCTACTAAGCTCACTTGAGCAGAGATGCTCGAGAAAACAAGATATTTTCTTGTTTGCCTACTTCCCAGGGCTCTCACCTAAGTAAAACCCGAAGTGAGAAACTTTTCCAATGCTGCAGGCTTTGGCTAAACCCTCACTGCAGAAGAATCTGGCCATTTAGCAGAAAACATTCAAAGGAAACACAGGGTGACACAGGGCAGAGGAATGAATACGAGGGAAATACCTGGGATCCTGTCTGGGAAGCCTCAAAGCAATTCTCACCCCCAGCATGTGTATGTGGAGTGGAGGGATATCAGGGGTGGTCAGGCTTAGGGCAAGAGCAGGTTCTGGGTGGGATGGGATCCTGGTGGGCCTATAATGTTCATACCCAGATCATGGCTGGCAGGGTGGGAAGGGAAATGCTGGGAATGCCCAGATGTTAATCAACAGCTGTTGTCTCCTTCTCTCATGGGCTGGAAGTCTGTGCAGACAGGGTTCTGTATCTAATATGGGAAGAAGAACATCATGTGGGATCACCCCCTGTGGTGATGGCCAGGCAGGAACCTGATTACTTCAGGCCTGGCTGCTTGGCACTGTCTTTGCAGAGCTCTACCCGAAAATTTAGTGAGAAGCTGGATAAGAGAGTCATCTACACCATGTTGTCATGCAAAGAGCAGGCGCACCACACTGCCAATAAGGGCCAGTGCAAGCCAGAGGTGAGAATAGGTGCCAAGTGGTCTCTATATCCAGAGTCCAAAGACAGTAAGGGAGGGCTTCCCAAACCCCAGCCTGGCAACTCCCCAGGCTCCCTCCCAGTGTTTTCCTGATTATTGGTCCAGAGTTCTGCTTACAAAGGTATCTGAGCTGACAGCTTTCCGCCAATCCCACTGCCAAGCCTCTGCCTCATTCACGTGTAGCCACTGTCCCTATTATTTGTAGTAATACAGAAAAGGTATTTTATAATGTTTTTACTTCATTTTGAAGAATTAGAGTCTTTGTATTTTGTGATTGTTTTGGTGGTTTATTACCTGACCCAAGGTATCCTGTGTATTACTCTGTTTGGACACCACCAAAGAGGTCCTGGAACTTCTCTTCACAAAGTGAGCACCTCACCTTTCCACAGCTGCCACTCAGACATACATACTAGCAGTATATCTTGAGAATGACACTTCACCTCCCTGAGCCTCAGCTGGCTCCTCTGACAAGTGGGGTGAGGGAGGACAAACTTCATAGGGTTAATATGAGGATTATTAAGCCATGGAAAGCATTCAAGTGGTACCTGGTTCTGGGTAATTGGCTGCTGGGGTGCTGAGGTTGTTTGTATTTATTATTTTTCTCTTCCTATGAAGAAGAGCTCAGACTCACTCCTCTCTGGCTCTGTGGCCATGGTCAAATATATTTTCACATTTCTAAAGAATATTTGAGATTCCATCTCTGGGGCCTCTATCCTTTAGATAGCTAGAACAGGGGTCCCTTGGGGCTGGAAGATGTGACTCAGGCCCTCTCAGTCATCTGGGAAGGTGCTGGTTGGGGTTCAT
The DNA here is from genome assembly GCA_026826555.1 of Tolypeutes matacus. Taxonomy (NCBI): domain Eukaryota; kingdom Metazoa; phylum Chordata; class Mammalia; order Cingulata; family Chlamyphoridae; genus Tolypeutes; species Tolypeutes matacus. Next base: position 418,105 of record JAKSZT010035599.1, on the reverse strand, counting down.
TCATTCAACAAATATATACAAAGGCCTCCTATTTGTAGGCACATCTCTAGGAATTTAGCACAATTTAATGAACAAATGAGACACAAATTCCTGTCCCTGGGCTACCATTCTAGTTGGGGAGTCAGACAGTTACAACACCCACCATAAGCAGTTAAGTGTTCACAGTATGTTAGAAGTAATGCCACCTGGTCTTCTCTAGGTACTGAAGGGGATGGTGGAACCCTGGACCAACTGAAAAACTGAGTAGACTTTGGGATATATAAGAGAGTCTCTTGTCTCCAATGAACAGTGGGGATCAGTGTGTATTGGTAGACTGAGGCTCTGGAGGGCCTGGGCTGAATCCTGGGTCCCACACATCTGATGATACTCCCTTGAGGATTGAGGTCTAGAGGTTTCCCCCTGCAGGAGTAAGGATCTCAAAGAGAGCTCTGGATGAGACTCTGGGCCCCTGGGGAGGAAAGGAGAGGTGGGGATCTCAGGGCCAGCCCTTGAAAGAATCCATCCCCACCAAAGCCCATTTCAGCTTTGTTTTCCCCACCCAGTCCTCTCCACCCAGTGATCATGGTCCCAAAAAGGTGTGGTGAGTAACCCACTCACAAATCTCAGTCAAGGGAATTCAGCTGCAGTAGGGCTGAGCAAGGCTTTCTCCACATGTGTTGGGAGAATAATATCAGGGAGAGGAAGAAACACACACAAGGTACTCAGAATAACACAGCATGATGGAGCTTGAACTACAGGTTGAGGTGCAATGACAGTCCTTGGAAAAGCAAAGGCATGAGGACATACTCTACTTGATCTTACATTCATAAGACATTTGTGATCAAGATGCAATGAACAGGTGGAGTGAGAAGCTTGGGACATCTATCTGCGCGGATGGGCGGCATGGAACGAACGGTGGAGATTCGGAACATAGAAAGAAGCAAGGAAATAAAATAAGAAGAAAAACTGCCAAAGAGAAAATGTAACTCACACACAGAACCAACAGCTAAATAAAATTCTAGACCATAGAGAAAAGCTAATCAACTGAACAAACCCATCAAGATAATATGATGACCAGAGGGCAACAGAAAAATGCAAATGACTCTGGGAAATGGAAAACATGGACCATTCCAATGCACAAAATAAAAATCAGGAAGCAATGCAGTACATCGAACAACTAATCAAAGCTATCCAAACAAATATCATGGACCAACTTAAAGAACTGAAGGAAGAGATTAAGGATATAAAGAAGACACTGGGAGAACATATTGAAGAAATAGCTAACACACCTAAAAAGGTAATGGATATGATGGCGAACAAAGACACAAGTCAAGAAATGAAAAAGACGCTGGACTCACATGGCAGCAGAATTGAACATGCAGAGGAAAGAATTAGTGATATGGAAGACAATACAGTTGAAATCAAAGAGATTGTAGAAAAGATAGACAAAAAGATAGAAAAATCCAGTATGGTCTCAGGGAATTAACCGATAATGCAAGACGCACAAACATACACATTATGGGCATCCCAGAAGGAGAAGAGAAGGGAAAGGGAACAGAAGGAGTGTTGAAGGAAGTTATGGCTGAAAACTTCCCAACTCTATTGAGAGAGATGGATGTGCAGATCCAGGAAGCACAGTGCACCCCAAATAGTATAAATCCCAACAGGCCAACTCCAAGATTTATACTTGTCAAATGGTCCAATGCTCAAGACAAAGAGAAAATGCTCAAGGCAGCAAGAGAAAAGAGAACCAGCACATACAACGGAAGCACAATAAGATTAAGTGCTGATTTCTCAGCTGAAACCATGGAGGCAAGAAGACAGTGGTATGACATAGTCAAAACACTAAAAGAAAAAAACTTCCAGCCACGAATTCTCTATCCAGCAAAATTGGCATTCAAAAATGATGGAGAGTTCAAAATATTCACAGATAAACAGCAATTAAGAGAGTATGTCAAGAAGAAACCAGCACTTCAAGAAATACCAAAGGAATCTCTACAAGTTGAAAGGAAAAAACAAAGGAGAGAGAGTTGGAGGAGAGTTGAAAAACAACTGAAAACTCAAAAAGAGAAACAAAACAACATATGATATACATTAACCCAAAGAAAAAATGACTGAAGTAAGAAATTCGTTACGAGTAATAACACTGAATGTTAATGGATTAAATTCACCAATCAAAAGACACAGATTGGCAGAATGGATAAGAAAATATGATCCATCTATATGCTGTCTACAAGAAACCCACCTTCGGCCCAGGGATTCAAGGAGGCTGAAAGTGAATGGCTGGAAAACCATTTTACAAGCTAACAATAGCCAAAAAAGGGCAGGAGTAGCTATTCTAATATCAGACAAAATAGACTTTAAATGCAAAACTATTGTAAGAGACAAAGATGGACACTACATATTAGTAAAAGGAGTAATCTCTCAAGAAGAGAGAACAATCATCAACATTTACGCACCTAATCGAGGTGCCTCAAAATACGTGCGGCAAACTCTGGAAAAACTAAGAGGAGAAATAAATTCCTCTACAATTATAGCAGGGGACTTCAACACACCACTATCATCATTAGACAGAACATCTAGGCAGAGAATCAATAAAGAAACGAAGGCACTCAACAATACATTAGAAGATTTGGACTTAATAGACATATACAGAACACTACACCCAAATACAGCGGGATTTACATTCTTCTCCAGTGCACATGGAACATACTCCAAAATAGACCACATGCTAGGCCACAAAACAACACTCAATGAATTCAGAAAGATTGAGATTATACAAAGTAATTTCTCTGACCACAACGGAATGAAGTTGGAAATCAATAAGGGCCAGAGAAACAGGTTAGGCACAAGGATATGGAAGTTAAACAACACACTCTTAGACAAACAGTGGGTCAAAGAGGAAATTTCAAAAGAAATCAGTAACTACCTTGAAACTAATGAAAACAACAACACAACATATCAAAACGTATGGGATGCAGCGAAAGCAGTCCTGAGAGGGAAGTTCATAGCCATAAATTCATATATTAAAAAAGAAGAAAGAGCTAAAATTGAAGACCTAACTGCACACTTGGAGGAATTGGAAAAACAACAACAAACTAAACCTAAAGGAAGTAGAAAACAGGAAATAACCAAGATTAGAGCAGAACTAAATGAAATAGAGAATAAGAAAGCACTGGAAACAATAAACAAAACCGAAAGTTGGTTCTTCGAAAATATCAACAAAATTGACACACCCTTAGCCAGACTAACAAAGAAAAAGAGAGAACAGATGCAAATACATAAAATAAGGAATGAGCAAGGTGATATCACTACTGACCCCACAGAAATAAAGAGTATCATAAGAGGATACTTTGAAAAATTATATGCCAACAAGAATGACAATTTAGAGGAAATGGACAAGTTTCTAGAAACGCACAAACAGCCGACATTGATGAAAGAAGAAATAGATGAACTCAACAGCCCAATTACAAGTAAAGAGATAGACTCAGTCATTAAAAACCTCCCAACTAAGAAGAGTCCAGGACCAGATGGCTTCACAGCTGAATTCTACCAAACATTCCGGAAAGAGCTAACACCAATTCTACTTAAGCTCTTCCAAAAAATAGAAGTAGAAGGAATATTACCTAACTCATTCTATGATGCCAACATTACCCTAATACCAAAACCTAATAAAGATACCACAAGAAAGGGAAATTACAGACCAATTTCTCTAATGAACCTAGATGCTAAAATCCTTAACGAAATACTTGCTAATCGCATTCAACAACATATCAAAAGTGTTATACACCATGACCAAGTGGGTTTCATCCCAAGGATGGTTCAATATAAGAAAATCAATCAATGTAATACACCACATAAACAAACTGAAAGAAAAAATCACATGATCATCTCTATAGATGCCGAAAAAGCATTCGACAAAATACAGCACTCTTTCCTCATAAAAACACTACAAAAGATAGGAATAGATGGAAAATTTCTGAAAATGATAAAGGGTATATATTAAAAACCCAAAGCTAACATCATTTTCAACGGTGAAATCCTAAAAGCCTTCCGTCTGAGATCGGGAACAAGACAAGGATGCCCACTATCTCCACTCCTATTTAACATTGCCTTAGAAGTACTTGCACGAGCACTGAGACAAGAAAAGGACATAAAAGGCATCCAGATTGGAAAAGAAGAAGTAAAAATTTCATTATTTGCAGATGACATGATCCTATACATAGAAAGCCCTGAGACATCGACAACAAGGCTTCTAGAACTTATAAAGGAGTTCAGTAATGTTGCAGGCTATAAGATCAACGCTAAAAATCAGTAGCATTTCTGTACACCAATAACCAGCAAACTGAGGAGGAAATCAGGAAAAAAATACCATTTACAATAGTAAACAAAAGAATCAAATACCTAGGAATAAATTTAACTAAAGATGTAGAGGACTTATATACAGAAAACTACACAACACTGTTAAAGGAAATCAAAGAAGACTTAAATAAATGGAAAAATATTCCCTGTTCATGGACAACAAGGCTTCTAGAACTTATAAAGGAGTTCAGTAATGTTGCAGGCTATAAGATCAATGCTCAAAAATCAGTAGCATTTCTGTACACCAATAACCAGCAAACTGAGGAGGAAATCAGGAAAAAAATACCATTTACAATAGTAAACAAAAGAATCAAATACCTAGGAATAAATTTAACTAAAGATGTAAAGGACTTATATACAGAAAACTACACAACACTGTTAAAGGAAATCAAAGAAGACTTAAATAAATGGAAAAATATTCCCTGTTCATGGATGGGAAGATTAAACATCATCAAGATGTCTATCCTACCCAAATTAATCTACAGATTTAATGCAATCCCAATAAAAGTCAACACTATATTTTTTAAAGAACTGGAAAAACTAACCACAAAATATATTTGGAGAGGTAAGAAGCCCCGATTGCCAAAGATATATT
>JAKSZT010035599.1:327417-411956 GCA_026826555.1 Tolypeutes matacus | reverse complement strand
AAGTGGTTCATAACCTTTATAATGGGCCACTTTCTGTCTTTGTGATTTTGAAGGAAAAACATCCATGGGCACTTTTGTTTGGCATCTGTGCAGCACTGCTGAACACATCTGTCATGAGAGAATCTGTTAACTTACCGTGTGCTTGAGTCAGGAGTGAGTCTTAACAACAAGTCCTACCTCCCTAGAGCTTATGCCTATACCAAACACCATGAAGGATCATAAAAGTGGAATTCAGATTGACAACTGCACACATGAGCAAAGATGGACATAGAAAATACATGATCATTGTTTAATTTTTTGTGCATTAATTCAGAGGTAATTGTGAAGGGATAGAAGAATTGGAGATTTTTGCAAATAAGTACAAATTAAATATTTAAACAGGGGTCAAAATACTCTGGACCAAACCCATCTGCTGTGCCTGTAGTTAATAGTGATTCTTTCATTTTTAAATAGTTGGAAAACTTCTTTAAAAGAACAGTATTTCATGGGACATGTAAAGTATATAAATTCAAATTTCAGTATCCATAAAGAAAGTTTTCATGCCTTTCCCCTTCTGCTGGGTGGTTGGCAATGAGCACTACTAATTTGGAAGCCACTTGTTGAAGATGGCACAGACCTGGGTCCTTGAATCACTTCTTGAAAAAGGTCTCTCTGATCAAGAAACAATATTAGATTGTAGTGTGAGCAAAAAAATAGCATTTTAATTTGCCCTGACAGAAAATATATGATTTGTGTATTACATCAAATAACGATACTTTAATCCACCAGCCGCCTCCTCTCCATGTGGCATGGTACACTGCTTATTTGGGGAAACAACTTTTAACTCCATCAGGGCTTGGTAGGGCTGTCACTGTGCTCTGCCCTTGTCTGTCCCAGGCGTAACTCACAGGGTGAGCTCAAGACCCAAACTAAGTTGAGTTCTCCATTAATTTGGTTATCAGAAAAGTTCAGGGATAAGCTCATGTCTCAAAATATGACAGAGTTTCTTAAGCCTCAGTCAATATATGGTCCATGTGAAAAGAGTTTTCCTCTTCCTTTGGACATATTGGTGACAACTTGTTCTCTGTAATGTAGTAAGCTGGCTCTAATATTAAGATAATAAAGGGAGGAAGGAAGAGCTGAGAGCCGGAGAGAGGGGAAGCCCTAAAATTAGTAAGTCTCTGAATTTAGTTTTACCCAAAGCTGGTGGCTGGGGTTTACTGGCTAGGTGAGCCAAAAATTCATTACAGTTTTAAAAATTTTAATTTCCATTGTTATTTAATATGCTTAAGAAAACTATGTTGGATTTTTGTCTCTTTCAATCAAAGGAGTATTGACTAATGCTTTGTCCCACTGCAGTGCTAGTTCTGACCCAAAATAGAATCTCATCACTGCACTGCTGACATCCTATTCTACATCTCTTTATTCTCTCATCTGCATTTCTCCAAATCTCCCTAAACTTCCATTTTTGCTTCCCTATAACTCATTCTTCTTATAGCAGTCAACATAATCCAAGAAGTGTAAATTGTACTGCTTAAAACTCTCCAGTGTCATTTCTTTAGTATTAGAATATAGTCCAGAATTCTTTAACCAGAGCCTGCAGACCTGATAGGACCTGGCACTTCCCTGCTCCTTCAGTCTCATCTCACATCTCTCCCCCCTCATTCTTCACACTCAGCCATCCTGGATTCTCTATTTCCTGGACCACTCTAGAAGCTTCTGTACTTTGGGACGTTGTACCTGCCATTCCCTCCACCTGGGATGTTACTTCTTTGTTTTCACTATGATGGCTTTTTCATCTCCTCTAGGCCTCAACTAGCAGACCTAACTTCTTCAGAGAGGTCTCCCCTGACCATCCTTTTTAAACTTCTTTATTTCCTTCACAAGAGTGTTTGTAATTGTCTTGGCTATTTATTTATTTTTATGTTTATTAACTACCTCTTCTCATTAGAATGTAAGCTTCAAGAAGGCAGGAACCTGGTTTGTGCCATCAAGAGTTGAATCTTTGGGCACTGTGTCTAGTACACAGTTGCTGCTAAATGAATAACTCTCCTCACCCTGTGGCAGACCCTGATGGATCCTCACTATGCTGACTGAACACCACCAGACTAGAAATTCTCTTGGTTCTTTGTGTTCTACAGTTTAATAATCCTCCTCTAAGAAAGGAATGCAAATCAAATATAATACCTTGTTTAACATTCACTTAGGTTGGAGTGATGGAGGGTCATATTGTCAGGGATTTAGAAGTGCAGTTGTTTCCATGGAATAATTTTCCAATGGGAAGTTAATACTGTATATTAACTTCTTTGAGCCCCCACCTCCAACTCTCTTTTGCAGTGCATTAGTATTCTTGAGTTAGCAAAAGATCCTGTATAAATCAAATAATATTATAAATTGGTCAAGTCATAATGATGCAATACATGTTGCAAAGATGTATATTTGACCAGTACATATCTTTAAGAAAACTGTAGAAAATCTTTTGATATGCTCAAATCCCTGGTCTCCCTTTAAGGCATGTTTGCACAGAGAACATCTTAACAAGGAGAATTTCCTGTAAACCTAAGCTTTACTTGTTTTTCTAAATTTGTTACCCTAGTACAAGATTTATTGCCTATTTCCTGTTTGGAGAGATAGGAAATAGATTAAATCAATACTTCAATATTTTTTCAATTTGGAAATGAGCTTTAATTTTCTATTTCTCTCTTTTATAGCCAAAAGGTTTTGATTTTTTATTATGACAAATATCTTCAGATTTTTTTTTAAAGGCAAAATATAATAGAAGTTTAGTTGAAAACTAATTCTATATGAGAAGTTTTAATGACAGTTTATTTAAAATAGCACAATATAGATTTGCTTCAACAGATGATGTTCTCACCTCTAAACATTAGTACTTTTTATTCCATTTCTGGATGGCTTAGATGAATTCTTCCTCAAGATGACTTCATTTTTCTTCTCCAGAGTTTCCTTGACTTAAAAACTAGCTTGAGGAAGATCACATGAGTTAATACTTCAGTTTTGTTGTAAGTGAATACTTGTAAATTTCTTTTTTTCTTCTTCTTCTTTTTTTCTTGAGGTACTGGGGCCAGGAATCGTACATGGGACCTCAAATATGGGAAGCCAATGATCAACCACTTGAGCTCCATCTGCTCCTCTGGTGAATACTCGTCAAGAGCCTCCTTTCTTTTTTTTCCCAGAAAGGTCAGAATTTAACCCAGGCACATGAATTTTGAACTCTTTAATGCTGGAAAGATGTGGGCAACTGTATGACCAATTTCCTATTTTTCTCTCTAGTTTGGCTGTATTCAGTTGTCATAATGGCTATAGGTGAGATGGAGATGGGCTTTTTTTGTTTCAGTTATCAAATAATTTCTAAGTAGTTAAAATTCTGTGTTCCTCCCAGCACAGGGAGAATCTCACCAGTAGCCAGGGCTTCTGGAGATGCTGAGCACGTCATGCCCTCACAAGGGGATCAGGTTAGGAGGGTGAGTGTAGGCTGACATCCAGCCTCTGCCTGCCCTGACATGGAGCTACTTCTGCTGGAAGGAAGGGAGGGGATGTGTCTGCTTCTAATTCCCACAATGCTGCCCTGTGGATTAGTGCAGGTCCTGCTGGCAGCCTTTCTCTCCTTGAGTCCTGGTTAGGGCCCTGTTCTTGGTGCCCATTTCTCTCTTTCTCAGGGAGGTCTTCTCCAAGTTTGAGGGGTTGAGTTGAGGAATTGAAAATTGTTTCTTTATTATGCTCTCCTCACTTATCTTTTCCTGTTAAGATCTCCATCCTAGAGTATCTTCTAGGGGCTGATCTACAAACCGTAGAGACATAAGGCCCCTCCTCTGCATATGATCTAAGTTTTTGGCATGCCATTAGTTTAAGACCTTCTGTTTCTCCCAATCTCCAATAGCCTCTACAGGTCAATTTCCTTTAAAAAAGCTCCATTCTTCTTCTGCCCATAGGAAACTTCAGGGTTTTGATTAGTTTTTCCTATTACCCTAAACATATATGCTCTATGACAAGTAGGTAACAGTAATTATACACTTTTTTTTATCACTTCACCCTGCTCAAAACTAGACGTAGAGGAGTTATATAAAGGGCAGAGTTAATTCTTTTGCCTTTGGAACAGTTTTATACTTTGAAACCCAGGACACATTTCTCCCAGTGTACAGACATCAAGTGTTCATGGTTCAGCTAAGAAGTGTATTTCAGGTTTCTTAGAGGACAACAGACCCAAGATATCAGTATTAGAGAGGAACAGCTGTCCCAGCTTCAATGGGGATCATCCAAAACCACCAACTACTTGTATCACAGAAGACAGTCTATCCCTGTTTGACAACCAAATGGCTAGCATGAGAAGGAGAGAGCACCCATCTGACTTAATAGAGAACCAACTCCTTTATTCTCATCTCTGCTGCTAAGGGTCAGAATTGGTGTTAGTGAGGTTTAAGATTCCAGGGACTTAGTCCCTTGCTTGGGCTAATAGTAATATCCTAACAGGGCTACCTATGCCCAGGTGTACATTCCCACCAGTGTGTCCTTCCTGGGTCTCTACTCCCATGCAATTCTTGGAGTAGAGGCAAAACTTAGAGGCTGTGTGGGTCACAGGCTAGAGCTAGAGTGAGACCTGTGGGAGGCAAGAGGGAGCTAACTGTAAGCATGAGGACAAAATTGAACACAATATACTGAGATAAATGAACTCTAAATCCAATTGGAGTCAGTAAACATCCTGTTGACTCCTCTGTCCCAATAGCAGAAGATTGGGCTGGAGTGGTTAGAAGAGGGACCTGGCAGGCCTCTGTAGAAATATTGCCTCTGGACTATTTCAATCATGGAAACAAATGTGGATTTTTTAATTCTCTAAAATATTAAGTGCTGGCCACTGGCAAATGTGGGACCCTGGTTTGAAGAGGCCTTCTGATTTGGGTACACCAAGAAGTAGGCACCCTCTCCCCTAATTTTAGGTGGCTTATGATCACTCTGCTCAGGAGAGGTGCCCCCTTCAGTGAGATATTATTGCAAGCACTTCTTGGATCTGCCTTCATGACAGAATTGTGGCTTGGAAAGGAGATGATGCAGCTTGCTGTGGTGAACTGCAAGGTAAAAACCAGGCAGTGTCTTCTGTAAAGGCCTTCCTTACAGGGAACTGTTGGAAATGGGCCATAGTCTATAACTTAATGTTGAAATAAACTGCGCAAAAATGACTTCTTTAACAGGCTGCCTCTCCCAACAGCCTCTGTCCAGGCATAGCCAATCCCATACCAGTGGCTGTCTGGGAAAGCTGGTAATGGGTGATGTCTTTGGCTTTGTGCATATGTCAGGCTAACTCACCAGGAGCTTTATCTAGAGAGAATTACTAGCCCCTTCTTGGGAAAAAAGGGCAGAAATCCAGGATAAGAATCTAAAAAGTAGGTGGCTAATGGTTTAGGTTTTTGAATAGAATTAAAGTTTCCCTCCCCGCCATCCCTGCTGCCAAGACATAGGAAAAAGGTATGTATAGAGACCGTCTCCCTATGGCTGCAGGAGGCATGCTGGCCATGGAGGCTGATGCCTACTAGTGAAGTTGATCTTGCTTTGTCTCCTTTCTATGTGAGTAAGAATTGTTCCATCCTATGTCTGGGTAAGTCAGGTCTTTAAGTTGGGAAAACCAACATCTATATGTAGTGGTTGACATCTCTTAGGTATTTCTGCTAAACTGGAGATGGTAATAGATGTCTGTTCTCCCAGAAGTTTGGTGCAATGAGCACAGTCACCAAGAAGGTACCTCATGGCATGGTGGAAGCATAAGGGTCCTTGAGTTCAGTAATCCTGGAGTGTTGTGAGAATGCTGGGGCATGAGAGGCTGACTCTCCCTCTAGCTCCATGGGGACAAATGAGATATGAGAAGCCCTCCTGTTAACAAGGATGAACTGGCATAATGGCTGAGGATGGAGATGTGAAAAGTATATCCTAAGAATAGTAGGGAGACTTTACCCTGGCTCCTGGCTGCACACTCCCACTCTATCCACCAACCACAGTTGATATCTCAAGGGTCTCAAATGACTTCCAAGGGGAATCTGAGGCTGTCGTGCAGTTAGCTCCATCCAGTCGAGGGTGTTTGTGGGCCCCATGTGAGATTGCTTTTCACTCAATGCAGAATCACTGATGGTGTTGCTGAAAAAGAAACTGTTAAAATGAGATTGTTTTCCACAAGTGAAAAACAGGTGTTAAAAGGCAGATAAGAACCAAAGCCAGGGGAGTAGCATGTGGCTTGGTTAGTGCATCTTTCAATAAGGAGGCTTTGCAGACTCAGATGTTTTGAGCTAAATGGCACAGTCTGGGGAAGTTCACTCCTGACCCCCTGCTAAAACTCATTTGTGCCCACATTGAACAGCACAACCAACAGGACAGAGACAGAGACAAACCCATGCCACTTTTAGTCTGGTTTGGTTGGAGCATGTGAGCATTGTTCCCAACTGGGAAAAAATTCTCAATGAGTAGAAATTTCCTGAGAAACTGTTCATGAAGCCAAAACTGCCCTTCACTTTAAGGTTATAGACATGGCTATATGATTGTATTCCTTGTCAGGACATGAATGAGAGTCCTGCCTCAAACAGCCCTGGAGGCATTCATGAGACAAGGACCTCTTCCAGTGGAAGACACTCCTACCCCTTTTGTTGTTTCTGTGGATGACAGTGGGAAAGGTGGGGGACAATATCCACCACAACATCTCACTTTGGTTTGGAAGTAGCAGCACAGAATCAGCCATTATCAGGGAGGTAGGCAGGGACAGAGGGAAACCAGGCCACAGGAAGATGCATTGAAGGGCCATATAGGGAAGACAAAGAATGAGCAGGGAAAGACAAAGGAAGGGGTACGGCCCACCTTTAGGGCCCTGTGACTTTGGTTACTGAAACATGGTAGACAAAGCAGAAATTGATGTGATCCCTGCAGAAGAACACTGCTAATGCCAAAGCTACCAGGAAGAAGAGGGTTCCCTCTTAGTTAGAGGTTAAGGCCCTCCTAGGAGCCATACAGAGTAGGAGGAAGAAGGGTGGCAGGAGTGTAAAGGTTTAGAAACTGCATAGCTGCTCTCTGAGTCCCTGGCCTGTGTACAAAGAGGGATGCACGGGCTCCTGAGGCTTCTCTGTGCCCCGACCAGGACGGTGAGGAAGACAGTTCAACTTTGAACATAGTGAGTCAGATATGGAGGATGATTCTCCTTGACTGTTTCCCAATATTGCTCCCTTTAAAAAGAGTAATTAGGGACCTGGGCACAGTCTCAGAGTCCTACCAGGGAGAAGCATCCTTATGCTAATTCTATGGTATAAAGGAAAAGGGGGAGATCCAAATTTTGGGGTGCTCTTAGATTCAGGTGATCCAGTGACAGTTCTTGGGGGCTCACAGTGGCAAGGGCATACTGGTGGCACTGGGTGTTTTAGAATAAACTCTGTGAGCTAAGGAAGGCAAATGTATATGCATGTGTGGGTGGGGCCCTTTGGGTTGTTTCTGGTGCCAGAGGTCATGGATCCCACTGCTGAGTGCATTCCATAGGTCTTGACATTTTGGCTGCTTGAAGCTTAGAACACCACCATTGCCCTCAGGGTACACTTTCTCACAACAAAGAATTCAAGGCATAACCATGGGGCATGTCCACTCCCGTTTGCTACCTGAATTACCCAAGCCTTTCTGGATTGTTCATCAAAATCGGTATTGCTCATTAGGTGGGAAAAGGAAATTAGCCAATTGGTTCAGGTGTACTACCCGCAGGAGTGTTAAGAATCATCTTTTCACTGTTTAATATCTCAGTCTGGCTCTTTAAAAAGACATCAGGAGCTTAGAGGTTAGCAATAGTTCACCACAGGTTAAAATGCTGAGGTGCTGCCTTTTGGGCACTCCTTTACCTGATGTCATTGCTGTCACTTAGATGGTGTTAGGCCACTCAGGGGATTGGTATGCTGCTTTTGACCTGGCTAATGCCTTTTTCTCGATCCATTTGTGGGACAAAGATGAATATCACTTTGCATTCATGTAGAATGGCCTACAGTATACAACTCATGTGCTTCCTCAGGGATATCTGAGTTCCTCTGCAATATATTACCAGTGGGTAAGGCTGGACTTGCAACAGGCTCAATTAACAGAAGTACTTGTTAGCCAATATATTGATGGCATCCTCATTGCAGGCTCCACTAAGGAACTGGTTGAACATGTCCTATGTACTATAATAACTGCAAGTTGGATAGTTACCTCTGACAAGGTCCAAGGGCCTACCCAAGGGGAGCAATTTTTAGGGGCCACTTGTGCTGTTAATCAGAGGAGCACACCAGACAAAGTCAAATAGAAGTCATAGTCACTGGCAACTCCTACTACCAAGAGAGTGGCCCAACAGCTGAAAGGCATGTTTGACCATTAGATAGAACATGTGACACATCTAGGCGTTCTTTTGGATGCTCTAGTTAAGGTCCCCACAAGGTGGCCACCTTTGAATGGGGCCCTCAACAACAAAAGGCTCTTGAGGCTGTGCATCATGCAGTGGCACAGGCTCTTCCACTGGAGCCAATAGAGCTTGTCAGTCCTATGGAACTAAGAGTCTCGGTAACTACTACCTATGATGGGAGTTTGTAGCAAAAAGGAATACGATTGGAGTAAACTGGCCCTTGGGTTTTGGATATGCAAGCTATCTAAGGTGGCCACTAAGTATCTCTCCTTTAAATTGCAACTTTTAGCCTGTTCTTGGACCTTAGTCCATCATCATGTGGTAATCTATTAATTAGTACAGGTTCAACAAAGCTCCATCATTAAGTGGAAATGGTATGTATAAGAGCAAGCCTCAGTAGGTCCCCAGGGATTTATCTGGCTCCATGAAGAAAATTCTGCTTTGCTGGAGGGGCCTGAAGAGCTGACAGGGGATGATCCTGTCCCTCCCTCAGCTAAATAGGGCAGTCAATCTGAGTATGACTTGGATCACTGATCACACTGCAAAATGCAGATATGATGGAGTCTATTGGGCCACTCTGGCCATTTGTCTCAAGAATGGCCACATTTTGACTGAGACCGGGTAAGTGGGTTTTGTCCAATGGGTTGAATTCCATGTGGTGGTGATGGTTGTGCAAGCTACTCCAACAACAACTTTCTTCTACATATGTGTAGATTAATGGGATATTGCAGACGACAGTATATAATATGAAGTGACTGGCAAATCAATGATTGAATGAAAGATGCTGCTTATAGGACAGGGCCCTTGGCATCAGCTTGTGAACTGGGAAGGAGATCAATTTCTTAATAGTGTTGACATCCATTGCAAAAGGCCATTTGACTATGGAGAGTAAGTAGTATATAGTTATATAATAATAATCTCCAAGGATGGGTTAAAAATAGGAAATATACTAAGGGAACGAAACTAGACACAAGGTACTACATATTGCTTGACTCTATTTATACAATATATAAATACAAATAAACTAGAGAGACAGAAACACAATAGCAGCTATGTATGGCAGGGGAAGCATAAAGTGATTGAGTGGTGATGAGTTTTTCTTTGTTCATTTTTTTATTATTATTGGAATAATGAAAATAGTCTAATAATGATTGAATTGACGAATGCATAACAATGTGATTATACCAAATACCATTGATTGTACACTTTGGATGCAGTGTATGGTTTATTAACATGTATCAATAAAATTGATTTGTTTAAATAAGTAAATAAAGAGCTCAGGATACTTCTCATTTTGTAACAGAAAACAAAGACCACTTGAAGCAGAACATTAGTGGAATTTCAGTACCGACCAACTATGCAGCCAAGAAGTTGCCATGATTGCCTGGTAGATCCACCACAGAACAGGACACAGTAGCCCAACTCAGGTACAAGAATGTGCCAAATCATGAGGACTCACTGAGGAAGAGACAAAGGCCAAAGGCACAGCACATTCATATGACTCCTTACAATGAGCTCAATCCATCCAGCAAGGTGTGGTGTGTCATATCACCTGGGGCATAGGCTGTGCATGAGAATGGCAACTCGAGCACAGCAGACTTCTTATCATATATACACATATACAATCATACTCATAATGAAACAAGGAAGAAAGATTCAAAATTTTTACAGTCCTTGTTTCTGTAACTGATCACATGGTCAAAGTTCAAGGAAACCTTCCAGTTTCTGGCTTAGAGAATTCTGGGCAGGTGGTGGTGACTTTCATCCTGTAAAGGAAGACAGGAGCAGAACTGTGGGACAGCAGCTTTAGTTTGAGGTACCTATAAGAGTCCAGTCAGAAATTCATATGTGGTACTCAGGGGAGAGATCTGAGCTAGATGTGAAAAGTTGAGAGTCACTGGCATATTGATTCCTTTGAAACCATAGATTTGGAAGTGGTCATTGAAATAGAATATGTTGAATGAAAAGTAAAGTGGGAAGAAGACTGAAAGGTGGGGAACGTCAACATGTAAGGGGTAAACAAAAGAAGAGGTCGCTGAGATGTAAGAATGCAAATTAGGAGGGAAAACCATCAGGGGAATATGGGCGAGCCAAGATGGTGGAAGGAGAAGAATATAATCAAATCTATAAACAGTGCTGCAATATCAGGAAGAAGAGCTCAAGACTAATAAAGGAAAGTGGCTATTTCATATGAGAATTTGGAGGTAATTGGGAATACCCTTTGGAGAGATGTTTGAGGGTTCACCAAGTTGAAAAACACAGAGGAATAAGTAGAGATGAATAAGTGGGAAGAAGGACTGCATGTGATTTTTTTCTAAGAAGGTGAGCCCTGAAAGGAGAGCAAGAGGAGGGCAGTACTAAGAGTGGTGGAGACCTTCAGGAAGGTATTATCTTACTGATGGGTGAAGATTCAACATAGAGGAGCATATGCTTATGTGCCAAGGGAAAGCCAGTGAGAGGGAGAGGGTGACCGCCAAAAGGATTGACAAGTTTTTTGAGGCAGGAGCAGAGGTGACATAGCCAAGGTCCAGTATATTAGGGTCAGCAATACTTTTTACTCTAGTCTGTTGTCTATCTTTTGGAACATTTCCCTAAGATTCAAAATTTAGGACAGATTTAATAAATTGGTATTTTAGTCAGCCAAAGGGGTCCTGATGCAAAATACCAGAAATCGGTTGGTTTTTATAAAGGTTATTTATTTGGGGTAGAAGCTTACAGTTACTGGGCCTTAAAGCATAAGTTTCTTCCCTCATCAAAGTCTGTTGCTATGTGTTGGAGAAGACAGCTGCCGACATTTGCCAGGGTTTAGGCTTCTTGGGTTCCTCTCTTCCTAGGGCTCCATTTCTCTCTGTGCTCAGCACCTCTGTTTCCTCCACAAGGTCAGCTATAGACTATGAGTCTCTCTAGGCTCTGCCTCTCTCCACAAGGCTAGCTGTGAACTGTCAGGTGAATGTCTTGTCTCTTTTCCCGGGGCCTACCTTCCTTCCTCATCAGAACCCCAACATCAAAATTGCTACAACTCTGTCCTTTGCCATGCCTTTTATATTTGATTCCCCACCCACCAAGGCATGGGGCTCAACACCCTACTGACGTGGCCAGTCAACGTCCTAATCATAAATTAATCAGGCTCTGATTAACAGACCAGTTTACAAGCATTGCCCAAAATCTACTTTTGGAATTCATAACTATATCAAACTGCCAAACTGCTACAATTGGATAGAGTTCACGTCTTATCTGTTTGTGTATTCCTTACCACAGTAGGCTAGACATATATAGGTGTTCCTCCAATTACTTATTTCATTGAATTATTCCTGAGTTCTAATATCAGAAATGCTGTATTGCTTACAGATTACAAAATTAGAACATGATTCCCTTCAGAATGTAGCCTCTATCATTGTCTCCACCTACATTTCCTGCTGATTCCACCACAACTACCATTTCACCAGGCTCATCCTGTTGCTTCTCTCCTGCTTCCACCCCGTAAAACTATTATCCTCTAGCCCACTTTACATATAAAGCTTCTGGGATAAAACGCAAACTTATCCAGTCCTACCAAGGCCCCATGTGATCCACCTTAGCCCTAAAACTCCAATTACATCCTTATTCACTCTTCCTCGCTCTCCCTTCTGTTCCTTGAACTGGTCAACTGCTTTCTCCCTTCTGAACTGAATTTGCCCTTCCTGTGACTACTGCCAGAAAAACTCTTTCCTTAGCACTTTGCATTGCGGCCTCCTTCTCATTCTTCAGGTCTCAGCCTGAAGGTCACTTCATCTTCTCAGATCAGAGGAAATCTTTGTACAATGGACACCCCATCCTTTATTAGCAATCCTAACAGTCATTTTAATTCCTTCTTATACTTGTGTGGAGCAATGCCCATCTTTTCTTGCTTTTAATTAGGCCTGCTGGGGATAAAGCACCTTCAATGTGGCCATGAGTTAACATAATGACAGTTTTTCTGTATTCGTCATATAACATTTCAGATTGGAAAGTACATAAGAGCAAAGCAGTCAATATTTCTTGTCATGCTCTTTCAGGGTTACCTTTGGGCAGGGCCTACATATCATATTCACACAAGGGCTCAACTTCAAATATTGACATCATCTCCAAATGAGACTTTATATTCTTAAATTGTGTATGTTAAAAGATCATTTATATATGTTTACCAGATGTTCTGAGCAGGGGGAGGAAAAGATAGGAGTAACATGGGGCATTTTGGGGGCATTGGAATTTTTATGCAAGTTATTGCAATGACAGATACAGGCCATTATATATTTTGTCAACCTATAAATTTGCAAAGGGTAAATTATAGACGTTGGATAGTAGCAAAGCTTCAATATTTGTACAGCAGTTGAAACAAATGTACAACACAAAGAAGTTATTAATAGGGAAAATATAAGAGGGGGAGAGGATGGGGTATATGTGAATCACCTCTACTTTCATTATAAATTTCTGTGATCAAAACTTTCTTTAAAAATAAATTTATTATATGAAAATAAAAGGTCATTTATAAAGTGTAATATATTTGAAGCAGACCTGTTACATATATTCACAAGTAATCTTTAGACCATTCTGTATAGTTTTAAGGAGTGGGAAAAGTAACTATTTTATTTATTTTTTGCTGTTTTTGTTGTTTGTTTTCTAAGAAATGCATTTATATTTATCATAAACACCAACCACTTGAACTTTTTTCCATTTAAACACAATATTTAATTATTGTATTTTACAGGATCCAGGGAAATGAAATTATTCAAACACCTATACTAAAGAAATATGTATTTGTAAAATGCTACCCTAGAAATTATAATAATATGAAAGTTCAGTAAGAACACCAATTAAATGACAGCAGTAAAACTGAAATGAGATCAATCAAAATTACTTTTAAAGAGCAAAAACCCAGGCAGAAACCTTGCTATAGTTGAGGATGGACAACAATCAGCAACTGTAAAAACTGAATCAAACCTTAAGGCTCCTGAAGGTTGCAGTTGGACTATCAGGTGCAAGAGGGCCACTTGGGAAAACCTGGGCCTTCAACTCTGCTTTCGTCAATAATTCCCTGATGCAATCATTTTCCTTTTTTAGCTCATTGATGTTTCTCTCAGTGGACAGAGCTTTCAGTCCCCTTTCTTGAGCTTTCTTCTCATAATATATAATCTGGTCATGAAAGAAGGAATTAGTGCTGTCAAATTCTTTTTCCATGTCTTCAGCCATCTTCTTATAGAGGTTTCGCTTCTGATATGTGAAGTTCATGTTTCTGTATACTTCACGAAGTTTCTTCTCTATTTCTGAGCAGTAAGAGCCCTCCTCCATTGAATTTCTTTCAAGTTGCAGTACATGTTTTTGATGAACCTCAGAAAGAATTTGAAGTTTCTTCTGAAGCTTTTCAATCTTATTTTCCAGGTGTGAATTTTCTGACTGTAAACATGCTTGCTGATTCTGCAGACTTTTTATGTGCCCTGTAATCTCTTCAGTCATTTGATTTTCTTCACATACTTTCTTGAATGTTTTTAGTTTTTCTCTTTCCAGCCTTTTAGAGGAAACATTTAAGTTCACAATATTAATAAGTTTATTCAAATCAACTGCTGATGGATAGACTTGGTGTTCTCTATTTTCTGATTCCCTCTGTTTGTCTAAATCTGTGTTGCCATCACCCATATAAGTTTCTCTTAAGTGATCAGAGAAAATTTTCATCTTCAGCATGGTTTCAGTGAGAGATTTCATCTGTCTGTCTTTATCCTGTATAACCTCTTTCATTTTTGCATTGGTGTATTCAAGCACTTTTATCTGTTCCTTCATTTCTTGCTCCCTTTGCTTCCATCCCACCATTCCCTGGGCAATCATTTTTAGATTTTCCTGAAGATAAATGTTTTCCTTCAAACCATATATTATATTCTTCTGAAGTTGTTCTCCATTCAACTGAGATGCTTCTAAGGTCCATTTTGTATCAGTCATAAGGGATTGAAGGGTTTGGGCTGCATTGTGAAGTGACTGAGTCTGCTCTTGAGGGCAAGCCATCATCTTTCCATGAGGTGAAAGTTTAGGCCTCTTACTTTTCTGTTCATTTTCCAGCAGGTCTTCTATATCCTCAAGTGAAGAGCTGTTTAGATGTTTATTGACTGCTGATAAACACAGAGTCTGTAATGTCCTAAGACCAGCCTCTACCACAGAAGACTCAAGGGCTTCAGTGGCTGTTGTCATCATGGCAGTCTTCTCACAGACTTTGTGATGTTTTTCAGTAGCAGCAGAAATACATTTGGCTAGTTTGTTATGACTTCTTAAAGTATGATGGCACTTTACTATAAGAATAACCATAACTGTACATACCAGGAACTCCCAATGAAACCCAAGGAGTACTGGAAATTGTCTCAGGGTTTTAGACATCAGCAGACTACCACAAAGCTGCTCCAACACCAGTTGGAAAGATAATTTGGTGGCCATGAGCAAGACTTCCATGGCTCAGAGGTCACCACAGCTCTGCTTCTGAGTGCCGGTATCCTGTTGGCCACAACTGACTGTGCGGAATCCTGTGGTGGTTCCATCTCAAAAGAAAACATATGCCTGGCGACCAGGACCAACTGTCAGTTGCGAAGGGACGGGGTGGGGAGACCAGCAAGGTTGTATAAATCATGGCTCTCTAACTTTGCTCTTTGTACACATAGTGTTAAATAGTATGTGCATGAAAGAAAGAGGGATTGAGTCATAGCAGGCAAAGTTGACCAGCTCATGCCCTCTGGCCTGTCTGCATCTGATCTTGGCCTACAGCAAACCTAGAGGATTAAGCAGTGCTATGCCCTTATCCCTTCCCTTGCACAGGAGTATATCAGGCCATCATATTGGGACACACACCAATAGATTTTATCTGTGCCTCCATACCTGGGTGTTCTTATTCTCCTAAGAATTTCCATCTGCCCTTGAGATATATAGTCCTGCCTATAAAATTCAAAGACATCTTAGTCCCTCTCTGCCTAGAGGAGCCAACATCTATAGGTATAGATCTTCCGATTCTTATGAAAACCAAACTAAAATTTTGCACTATAGAGAATACAGAGAAATACATCTTCAGTCTCTTTATGTAAAAGAGTCTGGTTTTGCATTCAGTGACTTCTCTAGAGTTCCATACTGCCATAAAATTAATGTAACTGTATTCCTCTGGTTTTCAGTGACAATTTGGAGTCTTGCTTTCAGGTCCTGGTTTCTTCTCCGTTCTAGCATCCCCATCTCTGGGCCTCAGTATCCCCATTAATCAAAAGATGTTTGGTCCTAAAGTTTTGGTGAACTCTAATAATCATAAAGACCTGAGACTATTCAGATAGTTGAAGTAACCCACCTTCATGCAGAGAACATGCAACAGAATAATTGTGTTAAATCATCTAAGGGGAGACCATGAGAAGATAAAAGAAAGTTATTTGACCCTGAAATAAATAATAAAACTGGACATTGCCTAACAATATTCCTAGCCCATAAATTGGAACCATTCAAACCATTTAGTGACTCTATGTGACTGAGACAAATACGTAATAAGTAGGTACTGGGGATTGAACCCAAGACCTTGTACATAGGAAGCAGGCATTCAACTACTGAGCTAAAACTGATGTCCTACCAATTACATTTTGATACTCAGAGCTTTACAAAAATCGTTTTTTTTCCCCCCACTTAGGCAAAATTCTCTAAAACAATACTAAAGTAGGGCAGTCTACTATATTTACACCATTGGCACCCAGTATAATTCAGTGAATCCTTGATGAATGAATGAAAAGTTTGAAAAGTAGGGCTGTGGTTTATGATCTTTGTTTGTGTACCTCTCTATGTTTATATTTTTTTACTGTGGTAATTTCAGGTGGTTATTCAGGAGATCCTGACAAAAAGCATTTCATATGAATGAGAAACTCTCAAATATAAGGCTTAATTCTTCTTAATAAGTGTTCCTAAATCCCAAATATCAGACAGGAGATCATTAAATTTATAAATATTGATAGGAGACAGCATTCCTACCATTCCTTTCTTTGCAATTTTAAAAACGCGTACTTTATTCTATACCAATAGAAGGGAGAGAATTATTGTATTGAACCTTTAAGTCATTTTCTTTAAGATATGGGATCTTTGTCTAATGGAAAACTCTTGCTGAACAGATTGTAGTATTCTGATTTTCTCAGGTACTTAGCAATTTATTTTACATTGTTTAAACCTTCAAAGTCAGTTACAATTTATCAATTCTAATAGTTTACCTGTTTACAAATTGGCAGCATGTGGATAGTTAACATCTCTTTTTTGGTCCATTCTTTGTTGAGAATATGAAAGTAAAAATTTCTGTGATAGAACTTATTCTTTAAGTTTTGTTCTTCTTCCATTTATTTTTTTTTAAAGATTTATTTTATATATTTATTTCTCCCCTCCTCGTTGTTTTGCACTCCCTGTCTGCTCTCTCTGTGTTCTTCTGTGTCTTTAGGCGACCCTGGGAACTGATCCCGGGACTTTCCGGAGTGGGAGAGAGGTGCTCACTGTCTTGCGCCCCCTTAGCTCCATGGTCTGCTGTGTCTCTTATTCTCTCTCCTCTGTGTCTCTATTTGTTGCATCATCTTGCTGCACCAGCTCTCCTGTGTGGGCCAGCACTCTGTGTGGGCTGTGCGGGCCAGCTTGTTTTTCACCAGGAGGCCCCGGGAATCAAGCTCTGAACCTCTTATATGGTAGATGGGAGCCCAATCGCTTGAGGCACATGGGTTTCCTCTGTTTAATTTTAAATGTCTGTAAGAGCTGTCTTTAATGTTTGCTTGTGTGTTTGATTAATATATTTTCTTATAATTAGCATTACAATTAAAAGTACAACAAGATTGTGACTATACAACAATATATTTTCCTTAAAATAGTTACTTCTAAAAAAAACATTTTAATAATGCTTTTTCAAATTTTAATGTACTTTAAAATGAAAGAAAAAAAACTTTATTAAATAAAAAAAAAAAAGAGATCTCCTTTCCCTGCATTTTCCAGTTTTTTGTTATTTTGTCAAGGCAGGTGTGGGCAGAGGACTTTGACAGGGTCTCACCAAAAGTGTCAAGTAACAGACCTGGATCTTAGTAATAAGATCTCAGGAGAAATCAGTTTGGACAGGCAAAATCTTAAAAGTACATGGAGTTTCTATGGAGCCACTTGGTACCCCTTAATCCAAGTCTTCCTGGATGGGGTCTCTCTTTCTGGAGGTGACTGATGAACAAGGCTCCTTTCCTTATGTGGCCCTGCCATCTCAGCACATGCTTCCCAGGGTTGCTGTCAGAAGTGAACCTCCACAGTGGGAGTGGTCCTTCTTCACAGCTGAATTTGCTACCATTAAACTACATGGAAAATAAGAAGTGTTAGAGTGGATGTGGAGTAATAGGAATTTGTGGCAGTGTAAAATGATGGCTCCGCTGGGGAAGACAATTTGATGATTCCTCAGCAAGCAAAGTAGAGAATTACCATATGATCTGGCAACCCCACTACTAGTATATACCCCAAAGAATTGATAGCCAGGACTCAAACAGATATTTGCACAATGATGTTCATAGCTGCATTATTCACAGTTGCCAAAAGATGGATGTAACCCAAGTGTCATCAAACAATGAATAGATGAATAAAATGTGATATAGAAATACAATAGAATATTGTTCAGCCGTAAAAAGGATAGTTCACTGAAATAAGCCAGACACAATAGGAGAAATATTATGTTATCTCACTTTTTGAAATAATTAGAAGAACCCCACTCATAGAGTCAGAATCTAGAGTGTTCATTACAAGGGGATTGGTATAGGGAATGAGAAATTAAGGTTTAAAATGTACAGAGTTCTATTTGGAATGATAGAAATGTTTTTGGTAATTTTTTATAATGATGATAGCATAATCATCTTAATCATATTGTGAATGTGATTAAGAGCACTGAAATATAGATTTCAGTGTGCTTATAGGGGGACATGTTAGATTGTATGTAAGGTAACTTAAGGAAAGTTAAAAACAAAACAAAACATGGAATTTTGCACCATGATTTATATGTAATAAACCATGGTCTATAGTTAATAATACATTTATAAAAATGTGCTATCATCCATTGTAATGTTCTACACTAATGCAAAACGTTAATAGGGTGGTATATGGCAATTCTGTATTTTATGTATGATTGTTCTGTTAATGTATAACCTTCTTTTTTTTTTAAAATTTTATTTATTTATTCATTTATCCCCCCCCTGCTGCTTGTGCTCGCTGGGCCAGCCAACCACGCCGTGCGGGCAGGCCTGCCCCCACCAGGAGGCCCCGGGAACCGAACCCGGGGCCTCCCACATGGTAAACGGGAGCCCTACTGATTGAGCCACAGCCGCTTCCCTACAACCTTCTAATAAAGGAAAATATCTCAATTTGTTCCTATATAATTTTGTTGACTTCTTTTTTTCTTCTTTTTCCCTGTTATCCTTTAGCACTTAGTCATATTTTAAATAGTTTTATTTAAAGTCTTTCTCTGCCATCTCCAAATTCTTGGCTTCCCCTTTGAGGTTTTTAAATGCTTCAACTTGTTTATTTGAATGGCCCATCAATAGTTGTGTCTTTGAGTGTCTTGTAATATTTTGTTATACACTGGGTATTTTAATATTTTAATGTATTACCTCTGGAATTTAGTCACTGACTTGTCTGTTTCTTAAGCTTGAAGGTAGCTTCTGTTATGTGAGAGATTTCTTTGAATGCCTAGAGCTAACAACCAACAAAAAAAAAAAGAAGAAAAACACGTTCCCAGTCTTTGCAGATGTGATTGTCTGAGTGTTCTCCTTCAGAATTTAGCCAACCTAACAATTATCCTGAAGAACAGCTTGAGGTGAAAGTGTAGGATCTCTGAGGTCTATTCTTACCATGTGACTTGTACTCGGCATGCACACATGGCCTTTTGAATTACCCTATTTATATGGATCCATATGTCCCCTTCTCACCCAAGAGAGTATATTACCTCTTGTTCTGGTGCTATATTAAATATTTTAAACCCAGTAATTTTTTGCTCCAGCTATCTAAGGTTTGATTATTTTCTTATACCAGTTGGTTTACCTGTGAGTTACTTCTAAATCGAGAACAAGCTCTGGGACATCAAGTTAGAGACAAGTGTCCTGATTAGTCTTTCATGCTGCCACCAGAGAGTTTGGTCCAGATATACCTGCATCCCAGTATGTACTTGAGTGATACTCTTTCTTCTCTGTTACCAGGACCACGAACTGCAGTGGAAGCACAGTCTCGCTCCACCCCTAAGCAAGGGAGGGATGGAGAAAGCACCAGGAAAGGACTCATGAGGTTTTCCTCCCTTTTAAAGTTGCCTCCTTTATTGATTTGGCACTTGCCATGTTCCTCCTTTTCTTTAACTGCTTTCCAGCACTCTGAGAAACATAGGATTCTGTCAAAATTGGTTGTTGCCCAAATCTTCTGTGTGGGCAGTAGAAATCTGCAACATCTCACTCCTCCATCTTGGCAATATCATCCCATTTTATCTTAATACGTTTAATAATCTGGAAAAATATCTTTCATATTTAATCATGTAGCTACCATTTATGATGTTCTTCATTCCTTTGTATAGATCCTTATTTCCATCTGATATATCCATTTTTTTCTACTTGGAGGATCTCCTTAAGGTCTGCTGGAGATTAATTTCAGCTTTTATATGTCTGAAACTGTGAATGTTCCCTCTGCTCCTTTGAGTGGTTCTTTCCTCAATTTTAGATAGTTTACTCACTAGTTCATACTGATCAGTACTCAGCTGAAGACTCCAAGGGTCCTGCTTCACCTCCTCAGAGCTCTTTTTCTGTGCACTTTCCCTTCTCTTTCTGGCTCTCTGCACTGAGACCTCTGGCTGGCTTGACCTCAGATGCCCACAGTCATCCTGTGGAGACCATTGGTCAATTTCTGGGTTTACTCATCCTGCTGTGCAGCCTGAAAACTGCCACCATGATAAAACTTGGGTGACTATACGGCTGAATTCATATGTTTCTAATTTTTCAGGGTCCACCTAACATGCAGTCTGATGTCCAATATTTTTTTTTTTTTATTTTATTTTTTAAAGATTTTATTTATTTATTCATTTATCCCCCCCTTTCTGCTTGTGCTCGCTGGGTCAGCCAACCACGCCATGCGGGCGGAACCGAACCCGGGGCCTCCCATATGGTAAACGGGAGCCCTACTGATTGAGCCACAGCCGCTTCCCTGATGTCCAATATTTGAAAACTGTTTTATTATATTTTGAATGGTTGAGTTGTTTCTAGCATGAGGTTAAATCCAGTTTCTTTAACCATCTTGGTGAGAAATGGAACCCAAATCATTCATTTGTCTTAGTAAATAATACATATAATGCATTAAACCTGGTAATTGGGTCTGGGGTTTAGAATAGATCATATGTCCATCAATGATAGCTAGTTAGTTCCCACTTTTTCCAAGATATTATTTGAAGACATCTAAATATATTTCATAAGTTTTTCCCCCTAAATTATCCCATGACATCCCACTTATTCCTGCTCTCTCACTATCTCACCCTTAGAATCGAGACAAATTAACTACTCTGGGTCTTGTTAGATTCATCAGTTAAATGGGATGATAATGCCACCTTCTGAAGGTTGTAAATATTAATGAAATAATATTTATAAAATGTTTAGTGTCTGACAGTAGGGCCTCTGTTACTGGGAAGTATTAGAAGGAAATTTTTTTTCTGGTGGAACATAGATATGAAAGAGAAGGAAATCTCTTTTTTAGCTGGACTTTGTGAAGTCAGGACACCTAGTCAAACTCCCATGGCTTATGACATTAGGAGATAGTGCTGGCCAACAAGTGGAAGCCCGTTTTCCTGTGGGCTCCAATATGTATACAAATTGGGCTTGAATCCCAGAAGATGAGCTCTAATGTTTGAACTAGATTTCTAAGAGTCCTAGTACTGTCCTATTTTTATTTCCAAATACTACCAAATATTTTAATATTTTTAATGTTTTATAAAAGTCTTTCAAACTTCAGTTGCATATTTCAGCACCCCAGAATTGCTGAATCTAAAATACCTGTGGAAGCTACAGTCAAAAGAGGCTGAGTTGGACAGAGTTGAGGGTCACAGGTCTCTACCTTCCAAGAGATTTGTGCTGTTTATGATCTGGCCTTTGTGACATTGTATTTAAAGCTTGACATCTGGAGCAATACTTTGAAAAATCCCAGCTCAGTCACCTACTTGCATTCCTTGGTAAAAGTTATATAACAGCTCTTTTCCTCCATTTGGGGAAAATAATAGAAACTGATTCATAGAGTGCTTAGAAGTGAATGAATTTAATACAAATATTCTTTTTTATGTCCTGACTATATTCATACTTTTTTTTACTATCGAAGCAACATCTTACATTGCATCATGACAACTTTTGCCTCACCATACTCATTTCCTATTTTGAATATAGGTGCCCATTTAAAATTTTTGCTGGAATCTATTTCAATACTTTTTAATGCCTCTTCCAAGATTCTAGATCTTTTTTTGCTAAATAATTTAAGCACTAGCCACATGTGGCTATGAAATTTAAATTAATGAAACTTAAATAAAGCTAACAATTTACTTTTTCAGTAGTGATCGCCAAATTTTCAGTTGCATATAAGCACATATGCGCCGTGGCTTCTGTAATGCATTGTGTAGATACAGAACATTATCTTCATCGCAGAAATTACTATTAGCCATGTTTCTGTGGATCTTAGGTATTTTATCCATTTATAAATGATTTGTTTTTTGCTTCCATTAATTCCCATGTCTTTCCTCAAATGATATTTTATTTCTTTTAAGATTTTAAGGTATGGGTTTATAGAAAATTTAATTCTTTATGCTAATTAATGTATTTCTCACGCTTAAAGCCCAAGAATTTTCCTTAGAATATATATATTTTTTCCAGTTCCAGTTCTTTATTTTTCTTATGTACTTAGAAAAAATTTTTCAAAGATATTTAGATTACATAAATGTTATATAAAAAATATAGGGGATTCCCATATGCCCCACTCCCTACCCCTCCCGCATTTTCCCATGTTAACAACATCCTTCATTAGTATGGTATATTTGTTACAATTGATAAACACATATTGGAGCACTGCCACTAAGCACGTATTATAGTTTACATTGTAGTTTACGCTCTCTTCCACACAAAAATTTTTTAAGTTATGACAATATTTATAATGGCCTGTATCTGTCATTGCAATGTCATTCAGGACATTTCCTGTGTCCCAAAAGTGCCCCTGTATAACCCTATTTTTCCGTCTCTCTCCCCTCAGAATCTCAAGTGGCCACTGCCTCCACATCAGTGATAAAAGTTTTTCCATTGGTAGAATAACAGTAAGTGTCCTCTATTCCATCGTTCATTCCCCAATCCTGAGGATTCTGATCCCATAGGGCAGATGGATGGGTTTGTCTTGATTGCAGTTGCAGACTCTCTCTGTTCCTTGGGATGTTTATTGTCCATCATCACTGCCTTTTTAGTTGTCCTGAGTGAGTCCAGTGAACTGGAGAGCAGGTGTTGCAACTCTGTTGAGATTCAGGGCCCAAGTGACACAAGGTCCATGAGCTTCTTAAAGATAGATTTTCTTTTCTGGGATGTGGTACTTTCATAATACATTTGTTGATTAATTGTGGAATTCATTCAGCTCAGGAGTTTGGTGCCCTGCCAGTGGGCCCTACTTTGGAATTTATGCTCCCCAGTGTGTCAGAGTTGGATTCAGTTGTGGTTTCCGTATACATGGCTCTTCTGAATCTCTTTAGAATATTTGTTTAGGTTTGTGACTTTGGCAATTTTCTGTAATGTATATTCAACTATATTAATTTTTATAATGTGCTTTTTTTGTGTCAAGCTTATTTAGAACCATTTCCCCCCTTCATATTCAGTTTATAGATTATATCTTTAGTTTATAACTATTTTCTGGTTTTATTTCCTTTTTAATAGGGACTGTTGGTTATCCTTTTCAAAATTTTGAAATTTTTCTCCATAGTATTTTTATAATCACTTTTATGCCAGGTCCATGGGCTCTTTATTTTTTATTTTTTTTTATTTTTTATTTTTTTTAAAAGATTTTATTTATTTATTCATTTATCCCCCCCTTGCTGCTTGTGCTCTCTGGGTCAGCTAACCACGCTGTGCGGGCGGGCTTGCCTTCACCAGGAGGCCCCGGGAACCGAACCCGGGGCCTCCCATATGGCAAACGGGAGCCCTACTGATTGAGCCACAGCTGCTTCCCCATGGGCTCTTTAAAGATAGATTTGTCCTGGATGAGTCCAATGACCTGGAGAGTAGGTGTTGCAACTCTGTTGACATGCAGGACCCAACTGGCACAAGGTCCATGAGCTCTTTAAAGATAGCTTTTCTTTTATGGGATGTGGTACTTTCATAATGCATTTGTTGAATAATTGTAGAATTCATTCTATTTTTGTTTTTGAGAAAATAGTAAGTATTTTAATGTCAAAACAAGTCAGAGAGTCAAGTGTAACCTATGATAAAAAAGTTAAGTATGCCCAATATGGAGTCTGTCATATTAAGCCCATGCAGCAAACCAAAACTTAACTAAATTCCTGTCTTTTATAAGTGCTCCTTTTCCTAGAATCTGAAATCATAACTCTCCAGGTCCCTTTTTCTTCTGTAAATTATTTCCTCTAAATCAAGGTTAAGCTAAGGAAGGAAACTATCCTTTACCAATCAATAAGATTATTTTCTTTAAAACTACCTTGTTCAACCTATATGAGCCTTGCTCTTGAGTTGAATGTTGTCTAATTCATTAATCACTATATCTGTGAGATCCAAAAAAAAAAAAAAGATCTCCTGCGTTTTTTCATTTTTTTACGGTTTTAATGATGAAAACAGAATCCAAAGGTTGCTGCTGAGGATTCTAGAGACAAGAAAGGCAGAAAAAGCCTCCTGCTGAATCCTTTGAGTTCTCTGTGTTCTCCACCATCTCCAGAATTTATGGGTGAGTCCCTCTTGGATCTGCTCTCCCAGTCTTTGTATGTTTGAGCTCTTCGATCTCATGAGCTTTCAATCCAAAGGTCAGTGGGTCAATCTTCTTGATGAGAAAATTGAAATTTTGAGCCTGAGTCTCTAGACTTATGGTGCAGTCCACAATTTCACTTTTGCTACTGTTGCCTTTTTTTGCCCTGTGCACAAGGTAAGAAGCAAAATGATAAAGGTGGTATCCTCATACTCTTAAAATTTTGTTTCTCCACCATCTCGCACTCTGGCAAATTATATGGTCAAAGATCATGGGACTGGAAGCTGTGCCTATCTAACAAAATGGCAAAATTTCACCAAAGACAACATCGAATTTCAGTGTTCATTATGGTAACTCATTCCTAATACTCATTATCCATCTCAGAAATGCACTCCAGAAAGGGAACTCCCCAACCAAAGAGTAGAATGGAATGCCTTTTTGACCTGGGTAGCCTTGTCAAACAGGGTTAATTTAATATTACTAGTCAATTTAAAATAGGTGTGTCTTTGGGATTATCATTTTAAGTAGAACATAAGCATATAAATTAATTCTACCTGGGTGTGTTCTTCCTAAATTTTAGAGGATTACTGATCAAATTAGCATTTTAGCTGCTAGATCTTTATGATGATGAAAATGTAAATTTATATTTAAAGAATAATTGTGTGCTTTTCTTATTTTTATTTTTTATTTTATTAAATCAAGATCAGGGCTTTTATTTGACCATGTCATTAGGGCATGCAGGGTTGAGTCCCCACCCCCTTGGTGGAGATAAAACAGACTCTCACATGGGAGTAAACACACGGAGAAGGAGAACACAGAGTTTAGTTTCAGATGCTGGAGCCCTGGGGAGAAACCCAAGCTGTTCCCCTGATAGTTTGCAGCTGAAGAGACCAGAGCCCTGAACAGCTGAGAAAGCCCGGAAAAAAACGAGCCCTGGGGAGAGAGACAGACCTTATGCTAGCCTACAGCTGAAAATGGAAGGAGCTGGGACCACGGAGCCCTGGGAGGAAGAGGAAGGCTGAACCCTTGCAGAGACCGGCAGCCATCTTGAGTCAACACATGGCAACAGACTTTGGCGAGGGAAGTAACTTAAACTTTATGGCCTTGTGACTGTAAGCTTCTACCCCAAATAAATTCCCTTTATAAATGCCAACACATTTCTAGTACTTTGCATGACTAATACACTCCTATATTACTATAACTGCTTTCTTTACTCAGCAATATTTATGAATTGTTAGAGAAAAATGGCGCTCACTGGGGCACAGAGACTGATGGTTACAGGCAGGAAGTTTATTGGGAAGCTCTCCCAACAGAGGGGGTCTGAAGAGAGACTTCAGCCCCTAATTGTGTTTTTAAGGATGTTGGCTTTAAGACATCTTGCAAGATCTCTTTGATAACTTAAATATTTGAGGCATGGAAGATGTGTTTTGTTAGGGGAAAAGGAAGTAGTTTTGTCTTAAAATAAAGTAACAGGTTGTTATAGAATGAGAAACAGGAATATGTAGGGCAATTGAGAATGGATATAGAAAGTTGTAGAAGGTTTGAGATACGGAATTTTATTTCGCTTGGTCAGGTTTGGCTAAGATTTGATAGTTATATGATGTATTTTTTTTGTTTTTTAAATTTTTAATATTTTTTTGAGGTAACAGCTCAGTGGATTGAACTCAGGACCTCCTATGTGGGAAGGCAGTGCTCAACCACTGAGCCATTGGCTTCCCTGAGTTGGTAGTTTCATTTGTTTGCTTATTCGCTTTTCTTTTTAGGAGGTACCAGGACTAGAACTGGGCCTCCAATGTGGGAAGCAGGTGCTCAGTTACTTGAGCCACATCCACTCTCGTATATAAGGTTCTTAAGAGTTTTCTTATCAGAAAACTTCTTCATGCAAAAGTAAAATTTGTTTTTTCTCTGTTATAATAGTTTTCTGGATTATTGGTCTCTCTTTATAGGAAGTTGTAAATGTTTTTTCTTCAGTATCTAAATAACTTGCTTCAAAGGCAAACAGTGTGTATCTTTTCAGAATAATCGCCTGTGCTTTATATTAACCTTATAAACTTTGTTTTAGAGAACAAAGTTTCTCACTTTTGAAATAATTATGTTCATTTTAATATCATGCTACCTCCTCTCTTTACTTTAAAAATCTTTCATTGAAAAAAAAACAACAAAAATTAAAAAAACAAAAAACCAAAAGAAAAAATAAAATGTTTTATTGTTACTTTGGTTTACTGGGGAACTATATATTGTTTCACAATGACCCATGATCCTATTTAACATAATGTTAAAGCCTGATAAGTTTTGACATACTGCCTTCCCACAATTGAACTCTAAATGATGTCTTCTTGAACATATAATGTCATTGGGTTTTTCCAGAGAGTCCCTGGAAAATCACAACTGATTTGATCTTTCACCTCATAAAACATGACGTGGTAAATCTATTAGGTTTATTTGATATGTTATCAATGTCACAGGAAATGGTATCAAATCACAAAAGATTTTCCAAACTTCTCTTGGTTAAATTTATAGTATAAAATGTTATTAATGTAGATTTTTGGGGTATTCTGTGCTGGCTGTAGTAGCAGTGGCAGTGGGATGCGGAGGCTCCCCTGTGAAATGGCCACAGTAATGAGGCTGGGGTGTTGGTGGCTGCAGAGGTGCTGGCAGCAACTGAGACAGTGGTGGGCTCAGGTGCAGCTGGTGAGTGAAGATGTAGTCCAGAGGGAGGTGTAAAGCTTCAGGAAACTGAAGATGTGTGTATTTGTGGATCAGACAAATGCATCAAGTTAAAGTCATTGGCTTGTGAATGGGGGAGACTGAGGTTATGATTTTTTTTAACAAATCAATTTTACTGATATATATTAATAAAGCATACAGTTCATCCAAAGTGTACAGTCAATGAAATTTTTTAAAAAATTTTAACTTTTTAACCATACTTGGATTACATAAATTTTACATTAAAAATATAGGGAATTACCACATGCCCCACTTCTTACATCTCCCACACTTTCCTACATTAACAACATCCCTCATTAGTGTGGTACATTTATTGCAATTGATGAACACATTTTGGAGCATTGCCACTAAGCATGGATTGTAGTTTACGTTAGAGTTTATACTCTCTCCCACCCAATTCTGTAGGTTGTGGCAAGGTATATAATGGCCTGTTATCTGTCAATGCAGTGTCACTCAGGAGAATTCCCATGTCTTGAAAATGCCCCTGCATTACACCTGTTTTTCCCTCTCTCCGCCCTCAGAACTTCCAGTGGCCACTGCCTCCACATCAATGATAAAATTCTTCCATTGCTAGAATCACAATAAGTCTATAGTAGATTATCAGTAAGTCTACTCTAGTCCATAGTTCATTCCCCAACCCGAGGATTCTGGGATGGTGATGTCCACTCCACCTCTAATTGAGAGGGGACTGTGATTCATTAGGGCCGATGGGTGGGATTCTCTTGCTTGAAGTTGAAGACTATCTCTATTCCTTGGTGTGACAGTTTGATATAATTATGAATTCCAAAAATATAATTGGATCATGCTTGTAAACTGATCTGTTAATCTGGGCGTGATTAGGTTAGGATTAAGGCGTTGAGCCCCGCCCCCTGGTGGGTGGGGAATTGAATATAAAAGGCAAGGCAAAGAACAGAGTTGAAGCAGTCTTTTGAGAAGCAGTTTTGATATTGGAAAGAAGGCCCAAGGAGAAGAGAAGCAAGCCGTTTGCCTGATCGTCTACAGCTGACCTTGTGGAGGAAACAGGAGCCAGCTGACCTTGTGGAGGAAACAGGAGCTAAGCCCGGAGAGAAACGCAGCCCCGGGAAGAGAGGAACCCCAGAAGTCTGAACCCTGGTAAACGCTGGCAACTGCCTTGCCCTAACACGTGGCAGTGGACTGTGGTGAGAGAAGGAACCTAACGCTTTATGGCCTGGTATCTGTGGACTTCTACCCCGAATAAATACCCTTTATAAAGACCAACCCATTTTTGGTATTTCACATTAGCACCCCTTTGGCTGACTAATACACTTGGTATGGTATTTGTCCATCATCACCTTCTTGTTAGCTGTCCTGGGTGAGATCAATGAACTGGAGAGTAGGGTTTGCATCTCCATTGAGATTCGAGGCCCATGTGGCACATGGACAGCCCAAAGATTTAAGTCTCTTGGATGTAACACCTACCAACTCTAGTACTAAGTATAGGTTCAAATAGAAGAACGGAAGAGCCATGTGTAGGGAAACCACAAGTGAGTCCAACTCTGTCACCCTAGGGTGCATAAATTCCAAAATTGGACCCACTGGCAAGGCACCAAACTCCCTATTGCCCTGATAGTGTCTGGATGTCTCCAGAGCCCTCAGGAGCCCTGCTATTTGGGGTAGCATCTACTTTGGCAGTCAGTGAGATCCTACTGAGACGTGCATAAGCGTAACCTCTGGAATGAACTCCTGACTCACTTTGAAGTCTCTTAGCTATATAAACTTATTTGTCTTTACCTTTTCTCCCTTTTGGTCAAAGTCTTTTTCCAGTTGCATTGCTAGTTAGTGCTTGGTAGTAATCCCTCGGCTCATCCCTGGGGCCCATGTCCCACGCTGGCGGGAAGGTAATGTATTTATATGCTGAGTTTGGCTTAGAGAGAGGCCATATTTGAGCAACAAGGAGGCCCCCAGGAGGCAACTCTTAGGCACCCTATACTACTTGGATAAGTTTCTATTTCAAGGGTAAAGGTTGGGGGGAGTGGAGTGGGGTGGAATCTGGGAGGCTGCTCCGCAGGGGACGGATGGAGCCTTGTTCGCAGCAACTTTCCCCGGGGCACCAGTGCTGAGGATGTGATGCTGGGGCTCTCAGGTCGGCTGCTTTGGGCCGCCACTTCACTGGCTGTGCTCTGTGTGCTGTCTGCAGATCAGAACACCAGCTTCACTCCGACCACGATTAAACCCACTTTGCCACCCACCACCAACAAAACCCTGACGTCTGTGACGAACCCCACTCTGGCCACTACTCCGGCCACCACTCCAGCATCAGGAACTTGCGAAAGCTACAACTGCTTATCCTGTGTTAATGCTAGCGTTGCTAATACTACTTGCTTCTGGATAGAATGTAAAGATAAGAGCTACAGTTCACATAATTCAACAATTAGTGATTGCCATGTGGTGAATGGCACAGAACTCTGTTATGCTCCTACTGCTGTTCTGCTGCCAACCAATTCTACAGCCCAAATCACAACAACTCTGCCTTCCTCTGCTACAGCATTCTCCATAGTCCCTAGGTCAGGTACAACAAATACCACTGTGACTCCAACCTCACAACCTGCATGGAAGCCTACCTTCGATGCAGCCAGTTTCATTGGAGGAATTGTCCTTGTCTTGGGTGTTCAGGCTGTATTTTTCTTTCTTCATAAATTCTGCAAATCTAAAGAATGAAATCACCACACTCTGTAAAACACCATCAAAGTAGCACAGACTGCAGTTCATTTGTGTGATTTACTGAAACCAAAATATTATCTTTCAAGATGTCCCACATGGAAGATGCTATTCCAGGATCTTTAAGTTTCCAAAGGATGCATATGGGATAATTTGGAGCACCGTTCTTGAAAAATCGGTTCATTCACTTTGCTCAATGGGAGTATTTAAAATATTCTTCGTGAATCCTATGGCTGTCTTATTTTAAATGGCTGCTGCTGTGGAATTATGTTCTCTCTTCTTGACATGGCAAATGTAACTTTTTGTAAGTGATTGAAAATGTTGTCTGTCCTGCGCAGATATCCTCATGACTCTTTTGGCAGTTTAAATTTAGTCATTTTTTTATTTTTTATTTTTTTTCACTGTTTAATTAATTTATTCAAATGATTTAAATGAGCTCTATTTTCTTCCACATCATTAATTCATATAAAATTTTTAACTTAGCACTTAAAAGAACCGTATGAATTACTGTATTAACATTTAATTTTGCTCTGAACACTATGTTGTCTAGAGCCAATTAAATTTAGTCATTTTAAAGCTTGAATGCTGTGTTACTTTCATCCTAACTCAGGATATAGTTTAGTGACCAGAATTGAGAAGAATATGCCAAATGAGCATCAATCAGGTAGATTTTTGGCTATCATTTAAAAAATGGAATAAATTTATAAATTTAATAGCACTAAACTGTATCCTTAGAGTAAACTTTTGTGCTTGATAAGTTATTTTTTTCTACATTAGAAATAAGATGCCACACAGGGAATTACATTCCAGATTTAACGAAATGAAGGGATACAAACTATTAATATATAGCAGGTTATTGTTCAAACATGTAAAGCACCTTATATCATTGAGAAAATAAAAAACAGTGCCTTAAAAGACGGACTAAAAGGTAGGTAGACTGTAACTTTTAACTGTTGGTGATTTGTTCTTTCACATTAAGGAAGGTAAAGGTTGGTTCTGAGGATTTAACTGTTGAAATGAACAGTAGTAAACTTGTGTTGATATACTATACTCTTACAATTTAATTGAAAGTTTGTCTACTTCAGAGCTGAATAACTTAACGTAAAGGATGTTACACAAATTTGCAAGCATTAGTGTATTAAGCCTCCCAATGTTTTTCTTATGGCTGTTAAAAAAGTATAATTAGAGATATAATTGGTTTGATTACATTTCCTATGTACTTCAAAAAAGAATCTTAACATTTTACCTTGAAAGAATTTCCACCAAGCTTTCTTGAAAAGTAACTTTCATGAGGCAGGAAGGTAATCACTTTTAGAATTATTTACTAACTCTTTAAGGAGACAATCATTTTAAGTTTTCAGGCAACAAATGTCACCAGTGTAATTTCAGAAAATCTAAGGCTTTTTGGTTGATTAGATTACTGTAGATCTTTAATATTATTCTTTTATGACTACCCTATATGAATAGGTTGAGCTTGCTTTCTTTATTCTTCTCTCCCTCCCTTTCTTTTTGGTTTCAGTTCCCGTAATCTAATGAGCATGCATACTTTTATGTGTATAATTTTTTTTTTTGAAGCACTAGTTTTTCTTTTTTTTTTCTTTTTTAAGTTTAAACAGATTTTAAAAGGGTTACTTTTCCTCAGCCTTGGACATATTGGATTAGTTCAGAGGCTTAAATTAGTTTAAAACGGGCCTTTTGTTTTTCTAGATTATCATTAAAGTTTTTTCATTTGAGTTTCTTTAGCCAGTACTGGCTTAGCTTACTTGGTTTTCAATATTTTATAGTGGGAAAGACAAATTGCTTTGGTCCATTTCATTTTTTTTTTTTTTTTTTTAAAGATTTTATTTATTTATTCATTTAACCCCCCCTTGCTGCTTGTGCTCGCTGGGTCAGCTAACCACGCCGTGCGGGTGGGCTTGCCTTCACCAGGAGGCCTCGGGAACCGAACCTGGGGCCTCCCATATGGTAAACCGGAGCCTACTGATTGAGCCACAGCCGCTTCCCTGCTTTGGTCCATTTCATAAAGTGAAAACTCCTTGCATTTATTTAGGTAATTATATTAAAGGGTCTTAAAATGAAGATTTATTGGTTCTTGTTGGTACAGATAAAGTTTGTTTTACTTGCACACTTGGTACATACACCTAATATTTTCAAGTGCCTTGTTTAAAACCTCTGGATTGGAAAAAGGTTTTCATCATACTTTTGTGTTTCTATTAGTAGTAATAATCTAGGTACCTCACAAAATTTATTATGGTGCCATAGCTGTTAGATTTATGGTGCTATGGATGTGAGTGCTATAAGCTCTAAAAGTGCATTTGGAAATAAAGAGAATTTCCATTCTACCCCAAAGTGGCAAAAATTAGGTACAATGGTATAATTGTCATTTACCTGGATAATGAATACCTTGCCATACATTAATGTTCACACAAGTCGCAAATTTTATGAAAAGGTAGCTTGATTTGACACCTTCACCTTCTGTAATTTTGAGCACCACTCTGACAACAAAATCATCATAAGAAAGTTAGATTTAGCAAATTCACAGAGGAGCTCTTGCAACAACTCACAGCCTTTTTGGGCTAATTTCCTCCCCCTCCCCCTTCCTTTAACAATTTAATGTTTTGAGCCATTAATGATTTTTTTTTTTAATCCAGAAGGTATGTAAAAACCTTTTCAGATTTTTCATCTGATTTGTTAATGCAGGTGTAGTCCTATCAGATACCTTATTTTATCTTATGGATGTTTGTTACACAGATATACACTGCTGTATTTAGAAATTTCTATTTCAGTTCACTCAAAACTGCAAAACCAATCTGCATCATGTACCAAACTGATTTAAAATAAATCTTCATGTTTATTTTTTAAAAAAGGAGTAAGGTTCCTAAGCACAGTCATCAAAATCAAGGGCTCATCAATGGACCGTCCTCTTTCACTAATCATTACCCCTGTACTTGGGGATTCTTGGTGTTCCTTTAGAGGATATGGCAGAGCTCCCCAGAATAGGAATTTGATATTCCTTCGGTTATTGTGTGGATCTCCACCCACCGTGACAATGCCCCATGAATATTTAAACACATTTATATGCCTTATATGTATGCTCAGGTGAACTTCTTCTCATGTATCCCTCCTAACTGAGGCCCTGCACCAATGATCCTCCCCTGCCACAGTTGTAACCCTTCTGTGATCCAAAACTTCTTCAAAAGTGAAGCCAATAAAATATCCAAATACAATTAATGAGAAAGTGAAATAATAATTTAAAAATAGTTTTAAAAAGAGGAAATAAAATTTTAAAAAATTTAAAATATTAGAAAAATATTAGGGATAATAGAAACTAATGAAAAAATGTTAAAAAATTTTTTTTTAACATTTTGCCTTTCATCACTGTAAGATCTGTTGTCCTATATGTGCAGTGACATTTTCTTCCCTTTATTCCCCCAGTGTCTTTTTTCATTTTGTCATCAAAGAAGTTTCAGGTTACAGAAAAGTCACATACCGAATACAGGGGACTCCCATATACCCAACATCCTCCCCCTTTTCCTCCTTCCCCTATTAATAACATTTTATGTGTAGATTGTACGTTTGTTATAGCTGATATACAAATATTGAAATATAGCTACCAACCATTGTCAATGGTTTACATTATGGTTTACATTTTGGACCTTACACTTTCATAAAATTTGATGTAATTTAACATGGCCTGTATCCATCATGGCATGATCATGTAGAATACTTCCATTGCCCCCCAAATGCCAGGGGCATCTATTCTATTCCTTCCTCCCCTTGCCCTCGGTACCCAAGGCACAACCACCAGGCTTCACTCCTTGAAGAACAAGATTCATAGTTATTTGAAACAACACTGAGGGATTGACACATTGGTATGTCCTCCCATATTAGGCACTGCCCATGCTCTCAAGAGACTCTTGCCCATCTATTTGGGAATATAGTGGACCACCCCAGAATGGGGTCCACTATCTTGCCACTCATTATGTGGCTCTCCACTCCCTGATATAACACAGTACGGCAAGTTGAACACTCAGAAACTCCCTAAAAGCCTGCCCCAGGTGTGCCCTGTCCTGAATGCCCCCCGCATCCAACATCCCAAACCAGCAACCTCACTTGCAATATTGTGAACAGAGTATTTCCAACATTGTAGTTTCAACCATGTACCTGCCAATCCCCAGTGTTCACCTGCTCACTCCCTGAACCCCCCCAGTTCCATGGACAGTCCATCCCACCCTTCCCACCCCACCCCCATGACAAATCAGCACCACCCAACCCAGTAGCATCATTACACCACTGTCATGTCCCTCCACTCTACAACTACACACTTCTGCCTTATCATAGATTTTGCCCACATGGGCGTTGGCTCACAACCTTCTCCCTTTCTATTTCTTGTAAACCTATCTTCCATTCTATTTCTTGTAAACCTATCTTCCAGACACTAGCTCAATTTGCTTAATTCATATCAGTGAGGTCATGTAATATTTGTCCTTCAGTGCCTGGCTTGCTTCACTCAACATAAGGTCCTCAAGATTCATCCATGTTATCCCGTGTTTTAATACTGTATTTCTTCTTACAGCTAAGTAATATTCCATTGTATGTATGTACCACAATTAGTTTATCCATTCATCTGTTGAAGGGCATTTGGGTTGATTCCAACTTTTGGCAATAGTGAATAATGCCGCTGTGAACATTGATGTGCATATATCTGTTCGTATCCTTGCTTTCATTTCTTCTAGGTATATACTCAACAGTGGAATATTGGATCATATGGCAGTTCTTTAGTTAGTTTTCTGAGGAACCGCCAAACTGTCCTCCACAATGGCTGCACCATTCTACATTCCCACCAGTGGATGTGAGGGTTCCCATTCCTCCACATCTATTCCAACACTTGTAGTCCTCATTTTTTTAATAGCTGCAATTCTAATGGGTGTAAGATGGTATCCCATTATAGTTTTGATTTGCATTTCCCTAGTAACTAGTGATGTTGGGCATCTTTTCATGTGCTTTTTAGCTATTTGTATTTCTTCTTTGGAGAAGTGTCTATTCAAATCATTTGGCCTTGTTTTAAATGGGTTGTTTGTATTTTAAATGTGTAGGATTTCTTTATATATGCAGGATATTAGGCCTCCATCACTTATATGGATACCAAATATTTTCTCCCATTGAGTAGGCTGCCTTTTCACTTTTTTTTTTTTCACAGTATAGTTTACAATTTAGATGATACAGTTTAATAATTTTGATGATATTTACCATGTCCTGTGTCCATCTTTTCACTTTCTTGACAAACTCCTTTGAGGTGCAGAAGTTTTTAATTTTGAGGAGATCCCATTTATCCATTTTTTTCTTTTGCCGCTCATGCTTTGGGTGTAAAGATCATGAAACGATTTCTTATTATAAGGTCCTGTAGATGCTTCCCTACATTATATTCCAAGGCCACTATGGTCTTGGTTCTTATATTTATTTATTTAATTTTTAAAATTATTTTTTTAAATACTACTTAGATACATAAATGTTACACAAAAATATGGGAATTCCCATATGCCCCACTTCCCACACCTCCCACAACCTCCCACAAAACATCCTTCATTAGTATGGCACATTCATTACCATTGACAAACACATTCTGGGGCTTTGCCATTAAGCATGGATCATAGTTCACACTGTAGTCTACACTCTCTCCCACACAGTTCTGCATGTTATGTGATGATATAAAATGGCCTATATCTGTCGTTGCAATGTCATTCAGGACGAAAAAGCCCCCGTACATCTGTTTTTCCCTTTCCCTACCCCCAGAGCCTCCAGTGGCCAGTGGCTCCACAACAATGTTGTAATTTCTTCCATTGCTAGAATCACAATATGTCTCTAGTAGAATACCAGTAAGTCCACTCTAGTTCATAGCTCTTCCCCCAATCCTGAGGATTCTGGGATGGTGATGTCCACTCCACCTCCAACTGAAAGGGGGCTTATATTGCATGGGGAAGATGGATGGGACTATCCTGCCTACAGGAGCAGACTCTCTCCAT
The DNA here is from genome assembly GCA_026826555.1 of Tolypeutes matacus. Classification (NCBI taxonomy): domain Eukaryota; kingdom Metazoa; phylum Chordata; class Mammalia; order Cingulata; family Chlamyphoridae; genus Tolypeutes; species Tolypeutes matacus. The sequence goes on along the minus strand of JAKSZT010035599.1, from coordinate 376,172 downwards.
TCCTGGGACAGCCGTTGTCCATCATCATCTCCCCACCAGTTGTCCTGGGTGAGTCCAGTGAGCTGTAGAGTAGGTGTTGCAGTTCCACTGAGGTTCTGGGCCCAGCTGGCACGTGGAAAGCCCAAAGACTTGAGTCTCTGGACATACACCTACAAACTCCAGCACCAATTATAGGTTTAAATAGAAGGGACAGATGAGACATATGCAGGGAAGACACAATTGAGTCCAACTCTGTCACTCTCAGGAGCACAAACTCCAAAGTAGGGCTTACTGGCAAAGCACCAAACTCTGGAGCTATCCACCCTGACCATAGGACCTGGGTGCCTCCAGAGCCCTCAGGAGCCCCACTGGTTGGGACGGTATTCACTTTGGAAGTCTGTGAGGTCCTGCTGAGATGTGCAGAAGTGTTACCTCTGGGATGCTGTCCTGACTCACTTTGAAGTTTCTTAGCCATATAAACTCATTTGTCTTTACCTTCCCCCTTTTACTTGAGGTCTTTTTCTGGTTGCATTGCTAGTTGGTGCTTCATAGCAATCTCTTGGTGCCTGGGAGGCTTAGCCCTGGGAGTCATGTCCCACACTGGCGGGAAGGTAATGCATTCATATTCTGAGTTTGGCTTAGAAAGAGGCCACATTTGAGCAACAGGGAGGCGCTTAGGAGGCAAGCCTTAGGCACCCCATAACAATAGCCCGAGTTTCAATTTCAAGAGCAAAGACTCATAAGCCTAGTCATCATATCAAGGGCCCATCAGTGGATCATCCTCCTTTGCCAGTCCCTGCCCCTGTACTCGGGGGACTGTTGCTGCTCCCTTAGAGAATGTGGCAGAGCTCTCCAGGATGGGAATTCAGTATTCTCTCATTTATTGTGTGACCCTTCACCCACTGTGACAATGCCCCGTAAACACTTGAACCTTATATGTACCTTATATGTATGCTCAGGCGAACTTCCTCCCATGCATTCCCCAGTTCCTGACACCCCGCACCAATGATCCTCACCCCTCCCACCAGTTGTAACCCTTCTGTGATCCAAAGCTTCTTTAAAGATGAAGCCATTACAATAGCCAAATAGAATTAATAGGAAAATGAAATAATAATGATAATTTTAAATATAAGAGATAAAATACATAAAAAATTTAAAGAAACTAAAAGTAAAATAAAATTAAAAGATTAATTTCATTAATCTTTTTTAAAAAATGGAAAATATTAAAAAAAAAATTTTTTTTTGACATTTTGCCTTTCATCACGGCAATATCTGGTGTCCTGTCTGTATCATGGCACCTTCCCCCACTCATTCCCCAGAGTCTCCCTATTTTTCATTTTGTTTTCAAAGAAGTTGTAGGTCACAACAAAGTCACGTATAGAATACAGGAGATTCTCATATACCCAACATCCTCCTCCTCCCCCCACCCCATGTTAATACCTCTTTACATGTGGTTGGTAGCTTTGTTAGAACTGATACACAAATAGTGAAACAGCTACTAAACATGGTCAATGGTTTACACTATGGTTAATATTTTAGATTGTGCACTTTTATAAATTTTGATGATATTTACCATATCCTATGTCCATCACTGTGAGATCATGCAGAACAGTTCCACTGATCACTAAATTCCCCTTGTTCAATCTGTTCTTTTCCTCCTTCCCCATCCCCCCGGGACCAATGGCAACCACTTGGCTTGACTCATTGGATGACAAGATTCATAGTTACATGCAACAAGACTGAGGTCTTGACACACTGATTTGTCCTCCCCTATTAGGGACTGTCCTTGCTCTTGAGAGACTCCTGCCTGTCTATTTCTGCACAAAACAGTCCTCCCGAGAAATGGGAGTCCAGCTCTTTCCTGCTCGTTATGTGGGTCTCCACCCATTGATACAACACATTATGACAAAATGATCACTCACACACTCCCTAGGTGTGCCCTGTCCTGAATGTGCCCCCATCCAACACCCTAAATCAGAAACCATTCCTTGTCATATTGCCATAAGAGCTTTCACAACTTTGAACTTTGAACCACATACTCACAACCCCAGTGTTCACCTTGGTCCCTCTCCCAACCTTCCCCCCAGTACCCTGGACCTTCTAACCCACCCTTCCCAATCTATCCACCTGTCAACCCTGCACCACCCAACCCAGTAATATCACTACCCTCCTGTCCTGTCCCTTCAATATGCAACTATACTCTTTCACCTTACTATAGATTATGTCCGTATGGGTGCTGGATCACAACGTTCTTCTCTCTTTCTATTTCTTGTAAACCTGCCTTCCTGACGACAGCTCTCTGAGACTGCTCAATTTCCTTAATTCATATCAGTGAAGTCATGTATTGTTCATTCTTCAATGCCAGGCTTGCTTCACTCAATGTAAGGTCCTCAAGATTCATCCATGTTATCCCATGTGTTAGCACTTTATTCCTTACAGCTCAATAATATTCCATTGTATGTACATACCACATTTTGTTTATCCATTCATCTGTTGATGGGCACCTGGGTTGATTCCAACTTTTGGCAATAGTGAATACTGCGCTCTGAACATTGGTGTGTATATATCTGTTCATGTCTTTGCTTTCAAATCTTCTGGGTATATACCCAGCAGTGGACTTCCTGGTTCTATAGTTAGTTTTTTGAAGAACTGCCAAACTGTCCTCCACAATGGCTGCACCATTCTACATTCCCACTAGCAGTGGATGAGGGTTCTCATTCCTCCACATCCTCTCCAACACTTATAGTCCACTGTTTTTTTTTAATAGCTGCAATTCTAATGGATGCAAGATGGTATCTCATTATAGTTTTGATTTGCATTTTCCTAGTAGCTAGTGATGTTGAGCATCTTTTCATGTGCTTTTTAGCTATTTGTATTTCTTCTTTGGAGAAGTGTCTATTCAAATCACTTGGCCTTGTTTTAAATGGGTTGTTTGTCTTTGTATTTTAAATGTGTAGGGTTTCTTTATATATGCAGGTTATTAGGCCTCCATCACTTATGGATACCAAATATTTTCTCCCATTGAGTAGGCTGCCTTTTCATTTTCTTGACAAACTCCTTTGAGGTGCAGAAGTTTTTAATTTTGAGGAGATCCCATTTATCCATTTTTTCTTTTGCCGCTCATGCTTTGGGTGTGAAGTTCATGAATCCATTTCCTATTACAAGGTCCAGTAGATGCTTCCCTGCATTATCTTCCCAGGTCTTTATATTCTTGGTTCTTATATTTAAATCTTTGATCCATCTTGATTGATTTTTGTATAAGGTGTGAGATGGTGATCCTCTTTCATTCTTTTGGATATGGATATCCAGTTCTCCAAGCACCATTTGTTGAAGAGGCCATTCTCTCCCTGCTGAGTGGGCTTGGTGGCCTTGTCAGAGACTAGTTGACTGTATATGCGAGTCTATATTAGAACTCTCAATTTGGTTCCATTGGTCAGTAAGTCTATTCTTGTGTCAATACCATGCAGTTTTGTCCACTGTAGCTTTGTAGTATGATTTAAAGTCAGGTGGTGTGATCCCTCTGATTTTATTTTTCTTCTTGAATATATCTGTGGCTATTCGGGGCATCTTGCACTTTCAGATAAATTTCATAGTTTTTCCAATTCAGTAATAAATGCTGTGGTGATTTTTATCGGGATTGTGTTAAATCTGTAGATCAGTTTGGTTAGATAGACAACTTAATGATGTTGAGTCTTCCTATCCGTGAAAAGGGAATAATCTTCAATTTATTTAAGTCTTCTTTGATTTCCTTTAACAGCGTTGTGCAGTTTTCTTTGTAAAAGTCATTTACATCTTTTTTTTTTTTTTTTTTTAAAGAAGCAACAGTATTAATTTAATTCTTTCCTGTGTACAAGATTTTTGTTTCTGGAATTCACAAACACAGAACTGTTTACACAAATTTACAGTATTTTTTCCTTGTTCATGTCTGAAGAAGAGCTTTTTTCTCTAACAAATTTTGTGTTTCATAATCTCTCCTTTGAAATATGAAGGATATGGGATATCTGAGTTATATATGCAGCTCACCAATTTTTTAAAAAAATTATTTTTAAAAATGCCTCAAGTTAATAATTATATATCTGTATACATGGCCTTGCTATTCACCTACTTCTTTAAGCAATATTCAAGTATATTTGTGCTTTGTATGTTACATTACTTTAGAACATATTCTTTGCTTTCAATGAAACTGTACATCTACAAAGATTTCTCAAATATTTAATAAATGAGGCAAAACAGTCATGAAAATATAAACTGCTACCATAGCTTTTTCATCTTCATTTTTTAATGCATTTCCTGTCAACCATGTAATTTCCTGTTCTTTATGGAAGTTGATAAGTTTTTATCTTTGTAATCTCATCACTGTTGCTTTCTCAGCTTGGCAAAATATGTCGTAGCTTTTCTGAACACACAGTATTTGCTCTGTATATCATTGTGGCAATGAAATCTGAGAGTGCTGGTATTCACCTTTCCAGTTATTTCAACTGCAGAACTACCTTATTAGCTGCTTCCAAGGAATTTATTAGATTCTGCAGCCCTTCTTTACTCATTTCAACAGAATATGGTTTGACTTCACCATTTTCTTTTACATCTAGATGAAGGTTTAAAAGTGGCATTTGTAATGTAGCAATCTTGTCACTAGGAAGTGCAAGCTTTAACTGCCAATCAAAATCCTGCAGCTGTGCAGAGGAAATATCAACTATTTCTCCTAGCAGAGCCTGCTTGATTTCATCTTTTCTACTTTTCAAGCATTTCAAGATAGCTTCTTGATGAAATGAATTCAACTGATTCAACTGCTGAAATAGCTCTTCATCAGATAAATTTTTACCAACTATAGCTTTGAAAAATTTGGTAATATCTCCCAGAACATGCAGCCATTCTGTTGCATTCCAAACACTGTGATAATCCTGGTGGAGAGGATAAGCCCGGCCACAAATGCTGTCAATTATTTTGTGAAGAAACTGCAGGCCCAGCTCTACTGGCAGCTTCTGCAGCCGCCACAAGGGCGTCCCCTCTTCCGGCTCCATCCCTAGTGTGAGGCTGGGGCCTGGGTCACAAGACGCGGCCCCATTCTCCTTAGTTTGCATTTACATCTTAAGTTAAATTTATTCCTAGTTGTTTGATTTTTTTGTTGCTATTGTAAATGGGATTTTTTTCTTGATTTCCTCCTCAGTTTGCTCATTATTAGTGTACAGAAATGCTACTGATTTTTGCACAATGATCTTATGTGCAAAATTTACTGAACTCATTTATAAGCTCTAGAAACTTTGCTGTAGATATCTCATGGCTTTCTATGTATAGGATCATATCATCTGCAACTAGTGAAATTTTCACTTCTTCCTTTCCAATTTGGAAGCTGTTATATCTTTTTCTTGCCTAAGTGCTTGAGCAAGTACTTCTAACACAATGTTAAATAAAAGTGGTGAAAATGGGCATCATTTTCTTGCTCTAGATCCTAGAGGGAAAGGTTTTAGGGTTTCACCATAGAATATGATGTTAGCTGTAGGTTTTCGATATACACCCTTTATCATGTTGAGGAAGTCTCCTTCTATTCCTATCTTTTTTGAAGTGTTTTTATCAGGAAAGTGTGCTATAATTTGTAGAATGCTTTTTCTGCATCTCCAGAGATGATCATGCGATTTTTTTTTCTTTCGATCTGTTTATGTGGTGTATTACATGGATTGATTTTCTTATGTTGAACCCTCCTTGCATACCAGGGATGAAACTCACTTGACGATGGTGTATAATTCATTTGATGTGTTGTTGAATACAATTAGTAAGTATTTTCTCATAGTAATTTGTTGTGGATTTTAGCCATCTAGTTTCATTAGAGAGATTGGTCTATAGTTTTCCTTTCTCATGGTGTCTTTGTTTGGCTTTGGTATTAGGGTGATGCTGGTATCATAGAATGAGTTAGGCAATGTTCCCTCCACTTCTATTTCTTAGAACAGTTTAAGGAAGATTGGTGTTAGTTCTTTCCAGAATGTTTGGTATAATTCTCCTGTGAAGCCATCTGGTCCTGGGCTATTCTTAGTTGCGAGGTTTTTGATGACTAATTCTATCTCATTACTTGTGATTAGTCTGTTGAATTCATAGGTTTCTTTTTTCGTCATGTAGGCTGCTTGTGTTATTCTAGGAATTTGTCCATTTCTTCTAAATTATCCATCTTGTTGGCATACAATTTTTCAAAGTATCCTCTTATGATACTCTTTGTTTCTCTGGGGTCAGTGGTGATAACCCCTTCTTTGTTTCTTATTTTATGTATTTGCATCTTCTCTCTTTTTTCTTCATTAGTCTAGCTAAGGGTTTGTCAATTTTATTAATCTTCTCAAAAGAACCAGCTTTTGGGTTTGTTTATTTATTTTTTCTAGTGCTTTCTTATTTTCAGTTTCATTGAGCTCTGCTCATATCTTTGTTATTTACTTCTTTCTACTTCCTTTGGGGTTAGTTTGTTGTTCTTTTTCTAATTCCTCTAGGTGTGCAGTTAGGTCTTTGATTTCAGCTCTTTCCTCTTTTTTTTTATGTCTTGGTGCAGGAGTCCGTTCTGTGAAGTCTTTTGGGGATCTGTCCAGCAGAGCCCATGACGGCTCAAAGAATTACTCTGAAGACTGAGGTTGAGAGAGGTGAGCGGGAGAACAGCTAAAGGCACTATTCTTTGCTGCAGGAATGAAATGAGAACACTTTGAAGCTTAGTATTATTTGGGGGAGACCCTGTTTATTGGATCACTTTCAATATATATACAGTCAGCTATATCAGGAGGCGTGTGCAAGCACGTGCTGTACGTGTAAAGGATCAGAAAGTTTTGGGTTGCGTAGGAGATAATGGAGAGACGGAAAGCTCCAACTAAGTAGCAGTGTAAAGTAAGAAAGTTCCTATTGTTCTCAGCAGGAACTGATAACAGAAGTTACTCTCCATGCAGCAAATTTCTGCTTATGCAATAAAGCAGGTCTCAAACTGATACAAAGATATTTTAACCAAAGTGTTCCCACATCTTGAGGTAGGCCTGTCAGGATTTATACTGTTTTGGGTGCACTGTGCTTCCTGGACATGTACATCCATGTCCCTCAATAGAGCTGGGAAATTTTCAGCCATTATTTCCTCCAATATTCTTTCTGTCTCCCTTTCCCCCTTTCCTTTCTCTTCTCCCTCTGGAATGCATATAATGTATGTTTGTGCATTTTGTGTTGTCATTCAAGTCCCTCAGTCCCTGCTGGTTTTTTTCTATCTTTTTATCTATCTGTTCTATCTGTCTGATTTCAGATGTACTATCTTCCACATCATTGATTCTTTCCTCTGCCTATTCAAATCTGCTGTTATGTGCTTCCAGTGTATTTTTGATTTCTTGCATTTTGCCATTCATCACCATTGTATCTGTTATCTTTTTATGTATGTTTACAGTTTCTTCAGTATGTTCTCCCAAAGTCTTCTTAATATCCTTAATCTCTCCCTTTACTTCATTAACTTGATTCATGATATTTATTCAGATATCTCTGGTTAGTTTTTCCATGTTCTGCATTTCCTCCTGTTTTTTTACTTTGTTGGACTGAGCCATGTATCTCTGTTTCCTATTATGATTTGTAATTTTTTGTTTGTTTCCAGGCATCTGTTTATCTTGGTGGACTTATTCAGTTGGTTAGCTTCTCTTTCTACTCTAGGGTTTTATTTTGTTGTTGTTTTTGTGTGTTTTAAGGTATAACTTTGAAACTTTGTTCCTTTTATTCTATTTCCTTACTGTTTTCTATGTTCCCTTGAAAAAAAAATTAGGACCAGAGAAAAGAGATAAGAGAAAATGAATAATTGTAATAATAAAACAAGGTAGAAGAGGAGCTGTACAAAACCTAGGAAAATAAATAATTAACAAGAGTAAAAATTCATAAGTCCAGAGGAATAAGATTAAAAAAGTGGAGTAGAAAAAATGAAATAAGAAACAAAATAGAGAGAAATATATAGAATGAATTAAAAGGCTGGGATGATGAGTAGAGAGGAAAAGAAAAAAGAGAAGAAAAGAAAAAAGAAAAAGTAAAAAAATAAAGAAAGAAAACAGAGAGAGAAAAATAAAAACAAAAATTTGTGACCAAACAAAACAAGTGGAATGAATGAAAAACAATAGCAAACAGAAGATAGAAAAATAAAGGATAGAAAAGGGATAATGTAGGTAGAAAAAAAATCGATAAAAGAAAAAAAGGGTGGGAACAAAGAAAGGGGATGCACAACAAACAAGAAACAAACAAACAAAAAAATAGCAGCAACAACAAAAACAACCAAGGAAAAACAGCCTTCCCTTTAGGCCCCTAAGGAACTTCTCAGGCTTCTAGTGTTCATCAATCAGTCCCCCCGCAGCCTGCCCTCTGCAGGTTATGTATGGGGTTTTAGTGATTAATATTAATAAAATTAAAATTGAAAAAAAAGTAATCTTAAAAAAAAAATCAGACCTTAGAAAACCTAAAAAAAAAAAAAAAAAAAAAAAGAATGTCTATATATTCCCTCCACAAAGTATCAGCTGGATGCCTGATAACCAGGTGGATCACTCTCTCGGTCAACCCAGGAATTGTGAATCTAACTAGGGGCCTCATATATGCAAGGTAGGAATTCTTCCACTGAGCTGAATAGTCTCATTAGGTTAAGTGGTCTTTGAGAGCTATCTGGCCCCTTTCCCCCAGGCATTTTTAGACTTCTATAGCTTGCTAGAGTCTTGCTGCTTAGGTGACTGTCCCTGCCTCCTCTCTAATCTATTTGCTTTCTCTCCCCAGGTGGGCATCTGGGCATCACAGCCTGCCTCAGGGAACTCCCCCTCCCCTTTCCCTGTTGGGTCTGGGTCCCTTCTGAGATCCAAAGGAGGCTCAGCTGGCCACACCTACCAGAAAGAAGCCAATTTCCACCCTCTGCCAGACTTGTCTTCCTCCTGGGGAATGCCCCCTCCCAGTCTCTTGGAAGCAGTGAGTCAGGGGCACCTAGGCTTCTTGCCATAATGGTGAGGTATATGTGCCATTTCCAGCCACAGGGGTGAGTTACTCATGGTTTTCTTCTTCTTTTTGAATATATTTTTATTTTTTTAAAAGATACTTAGATTACATAAATATTACATAAAATATAGGGGATTCCCATATGCCCCGCTCCCTACACCTCCCACATTTTGCCACATTAACTACATCCCTCCTTAGTGTGGTACATTTGTTACAATTGATGAAAACATTTTGGAGCCTTACCACTAAGCGTGGATTATAGTTTACATTGTAGTTTACACTTTCTTCTGCACAGTTTTGTAGGTTATGGCAAGATATGTAATGTCCTATATCTGTCATTGTAATGTCATTCAGGATAATCCCTAAGTCCTGATAATGTCCCCATATTACACCTGTTTTTCCCTCTCCCTGCCCTCAGAACCTCCAGTGGCCACTGCCTCCCCATCAATGATATAATTTCTTCCATTGCTAGAATCACAATAAGTCTATAGTAGAATACTTGTAAGTCTACTTTAGTCCGTTGAACATTCCCGAATCCTGAGGATTCTGGGATGGTGATGCCCACTCCACCTCTAATTGAGGGAGGGCTTCGATCCCACGGGCCTGATGGATCAGACTCTCTTGCTTGCAGTTGTAAACTCTCTCAGTTATTTGGGATGGTCATTGTCCATCATCATCTCCTTGTTAGATGTTCTGGGTGAGTCCAGTGAAATGGAGAGTAGGTGTTGCAACTCCCTTAAGATTTAGGGCCCAGCTGGCACATGGACAGCCAAAGATTTTTGTCTCTTGGATGTACAACTATCAACCCTAGTACTAATCATAGGTTCATATAGATGGGCAGAAAAGCCGTATTTAGGGAAACCATAACTGAGTCCATCTCTGTCACACAGGGGAGCATAAATTTCTAAGTAGGGCCCTCTGGCAAGGCATAAACCGTAATGTAAAGGTTTTCTTCTTTATCTTTCCAGTATCCTCCTAGATGACTCAGAGCACCTTCCCATTCTATATATGTCCAAAGCACCTCCTTTAGATAGGTACCTGCCTTCTCTCTGCTTTTTTTGTGAGAGGGTCAGTGTCTGCCTGCCTACTCCATCTCCATTTTCTTTGAAAGCCCTGGTCAGTTTTCTCTTAAGTTCTTTCTAAGCACAACTGACATCCTGTATTTCTTCTGTGCTTTCCAGAGTCATGGTCACAAACGCCTTATCAGAAGTGATCAAAGATCATGGTTCAAAATTCAATGCACCAGAGATGTGGGCTAATGCTGGAGCCAGTGCATCTACTTCCCCTTTCTCGTCTATTAGTCACTGAGCTGATGGTTGGAAGAAATCAATAGCAATATAAGAAAGGGAAACCAGAGACCTGATGGCATCCATACTTTTAGATTTAACTAAATCCATCGTAGAAGGAACACCTACACATTTAAAAGTAATTCCTGCTTTTTGTTCCACATACCTTAATTGATCTCTTTCACTTGGTTGATAAAAACATATGCAAATCCCTGTCCGACCAGCTCTACTTGTATGTCCAAGAGTAATGAATATAGGACTCAACATCCTGTGGAGGAGAACTTTGAATCACCAGGTCAACCTCAGGAATGTCCAAACCACCAGCAGCTATATTGGTTGCCACCAAAACTTTAAAACTACGTTCTTTGAAGTCTTTTGTATAATTTCTTTTTGTGACTGTGCATTGTCCCCATGTAAAAACTGGGAATTCTCTTTTCTGTGTGGATTCATTGCCATGTCAGTCACATTCTTCTTGGTCTCACAGAAAATAGTAGGCCTCCTTTAAATTCCACTGTAGACTTGAAGGACATCACCAATAACTTCTGGCCTCTGAGACCAGTGGCATTGGATGGCCAAATGTTCCACAGTAGTTGCAGCCTTTTGAGTCATTTTTCCAACAAGGTCAATCTGCTCATATCTGGATTTCATGTATTTTTTGCAACTTTGAATACACAGTATGGGCAAGTTGCAGGAAAAAACAAAGTCTGAGCATTTTCTTCATAATCAGTTTTGTAGGAATTATGGATAATATGTTCAACCCATTCAGCAAAATCTAAAACTAACATTTGGTCCACTTCATCAAGCACAACATGGCACAGTTTAGAAAGATCCAGTTGGCCACTCTGCAGATGATCTTTGATACGACCAGTGGTCTCAACCAAAATATCAATACCATTTTGAATATGATTAATCTGGCTTTGATATGATGTTCCACCATAAAAACAGGCCACACTGAGTTTCCTAGTTATATCTTTGAAGGCTTTTGCCACTTGGTTTGACAGTTCCCTTGTTGGAGCCAAAACAAGTACTTTCAGTGATCAGCTTTTTAAAAAATTGTTTATTGATTTCTTTGGAGTTTTTCAATCAAGGGGCTGGCAAAAGAGAATATCTTTCCTGTCCCTGTCCATGCTTGAGTAATTAAATCCTTTCCTTCGTATACAGGATCAAACGTCTTAACTTGAGTAGGAAAGAGATATGTCACCCCTTGACCTTTCAGAAGATTTATAGTCTCTTCAGAAGTAGGAAAATTGGTGAAGGCTCCTTTCCGTTCATGAGTTAGGGTCCCCTCTAGTTTGTTATCACTTGATTTATGGGTAGAACTACCTAAGGGTGATACTTGCTTTGATGTTTTTTTCCAAATCCATCAATATCTCCATTTAGCAGTTCTTTTCTTTATGACATATGAGATTAGAGAATTCATTTGAAAATCTATTAAATCCTTCTTCAGTGTCACTATTTAACTTCTCTTTCATTTTAACTTTTTCAGACTTAGGAACATCCAGGACATCTGTAACACCATTTTCTTTTGTTTCTGATTTCTCATCTGAAATGAGAAAATGAGATGGTGCCTTGACTTCTATCACTCCAGTAGCGTGTAATGTGTTTTCGGTTTATCTTGTTTAAATCTTCATAACAACCCTAATAAGGAAAGTACATGTCCATAATACCTAATCTGAAATTCCAGTATCCAAAAGCTCTTTGTTATTTTGCAGATGAGGATACAGATGTTCTTAGAAGTTAAGTAACTTTCCAAAGACTCACACGTGAGATTTTAAAAATTTTAGAGTGCTTTCATATATAGTTTTCCCATTCATAAAATAGGAATTGCTTTCTCTTCTCCTTCTTCTGGTTCTTGGACTCCTCCAAGGGTGCCTCCAGCTTCATAATGTCCTCCCAGAGGAGTTTCCCAGGCACCACTCACTGCCACCGCTGCCACCTCCCTCTGGGCATGATGGCCACAACCACCTACAGGCAGAAAGAGTGTGAAAGGAAGCAGGAGTAAGGTGGTCACCCAGCCAGGGCCGTGCAGCCATAGACTTATAACTTTGGAATCCCCGAGAGTCCATCCCTTATTTTTCTTGGAACACAATGCATATTTCTGTTGATTGGCTTGTGAGTTACTCCCAGGTCATGGTTAAAAAGTTGCAGATCTGATTATTTCTTCCCTTATGATGAATTTGTAGATTTACTTGAAATTGGATATTATAGATTTCGTTATGTATTCTAGAGGGCAGATTATATAAATGGCATCTGAAAATCATAATTATCAGTTTGTTGGGAAATTTCAAGGCTGTATCACAGCATACCTCATGTGATATTTCTTTATAATTTCATTCTTTATTATATATGTATAGTTATGAATTCAAAAATAGATATTGGATTATGCTTGTAAACTGGTCTGTTAATCTGGGCATGATTAAGTTATGATTAGGGCAAAGCCTGAACCCTGGCAAACGTCAGCAGCTGCCTTGCTCCAACACATAGCAAAAGACTTTGGTGAGGGAAGAAATTTATGCTTTATGATGCAGTAACTGTAAGCTTCTACCACAAATAAATACCCTTTATAAAAAACCAACTGATTTCTGGTATTTTGCACCAGCACCCCTTGGGCTGACTAATAGAGAATTTGGTACTGATGAGTGCGGAAGTACTTTTGCAATTACCAAAATGTTAGAATGGTTTTATAAATGAGTAAGGGGTATTTTTTGGAGGAATTGTGAGATGCTTGGTAGAAAAGACCTACAGTGCTTTGAACAAACTTTTTATGATGCTTTGGAAGTAAATGATGAAACTATTACTGGAAACTGGAGGAAAGGCGATCCATGTTTTAAAGTTTCAGAGAACTTAACAAGATTAATTCCTCGTGTTATATGGAAGACCGTATTTGAAAATGGCAAACTGGAGCATTTAGCTGAAGAACTTTCCAAGGTACACTCGGAGAATGTGGCTTGGCTTCTTCTTGTAGCTTACAGCAAAATACTAGATGAGTGAATACACTAAGGCCTGAACATGTGGGCACAAAGAAAACAGAAACTGATTCCGGAACTTCCAAGTTTCTGGAAAGCAAGTTCCCAGATGAAAGTGCCCCATTTGGAGACTTAGCTAAACCTGGAACGTGTAAATCAGAATTGAAGATGCAGTTATCTCGGAAAGACTTGTAGAAATTCTTACTGTCTGATGGCTTGGACCCCTGCTTCTTGCATGCTAAACCAACAAGGTTTTTGAGAGCACTGTATGAACAAAACCACTGTTTGCTTGGACTGAAAAGGAAATGGAAAGGAGACATTGAAGAAGAAACAACTTAAAAAGAAAACCATGGAAGCTGAGATCTGGAATTAAGACATCGCCTTGGGCCAAGAGAGGAGCCCCACCCATGTGTACAGAGAGAGTGAGTTTGCCCCAGCAGTTGAAAGGGTGGATCTTCCCACCCGATGTTCTGGGAGAGTTTTGCCACCCCAGTGTGCAGAAAGGGTGAGTTTGTCCCAACAGTTGAAGAGAGTGGATGTTCCCACCCAATGTTCTGGAAGAGTTTTGCTGCCCCAGGGTACAGGGAGGGTGGAACACATTCCTCAAAGATTAGGGCGGTTAAGATCAGCACCCCATAGGTCTGAGAGGGGTGTACCTGTCCCCCATGGATTAGGGAAGGCCAGGTGGTCAAACCATTGCTCTGAGAGGGTTGAGCCTGTATGCCAAAGGTTAGGAGGACTGTTGTCTTCACCTTACTGTACTAGGGGGGCTAAGACTCTAACCCAAAGATTGGGTAAGGTGTGGTAATCACCCCAACACTCTTGGAGGGTGAGGTCTAGAGCTTGGTCAACACCCAGATCCTTGATGAAGGTGGAACCAAGAAAGTGGCCTTTGGGCAAGCCTGTGTAAAGGGTGGGTCCCCATGTGGCCCCAAGGGGAAGACACCATCATCTTAAGAATGACTCTCAAACTTTGAAATCGAGTGGAGGATGTCCTGCAGGTTTACTGAACTGTAGAGGATCCATGACTCATGTTTAACCTCCCAATTTCTCCTTATGGTAATGAAAATGTTTATACTTTGTCTTTTCTTTTGTGTATTGGAAGCAGTTAAATGGTTTTGTAAGTTTCAGAGGTCTATAGCAGACAGGATGTTGCCTCAAGACAAACTGGATTTTGCACTTGCGTTGTTACTGATTTAAGGTTTTTTGAATATTGTAATATATTTTTGGATTTCAGAGGGTGGAGTGTAGCAGTTTGGTAGTTTGTTATAGTTATGAATTTCAAAAATAGATATTGGATTATTCTTGTAAACTGGTCTGTTAATCTGGGCATGATTAAGTTATGATTAGGGCGTTGACTGGGCCACGTCAGTAGGGCATTGAGCCCCACCCCTTGGTGGGTGGAGAATCAAATATAAAAGGCATGGCAAAGGACAGAGTTGCATCAGTTTTGATGTTGGAGTTCTGCTGAGGAAGGAGAGAAGGCTCTGGGATAGAGATGAGCCATTTGCCTGAGAGTTCATAGGTGGCCTTGTGGAGAGAGGCAAAGCCTAGAGAGACTCATAGTCTACAGCTTACCTTGTGGTGGAAACAGAGGAAATAAGCCCAGAGAGAAATAGTGCCCCGGGGAGAGAGGAAGCCAAGTAGCCTGAACCCTGGCAAACTTCGGCAGCTGTCTTGCTCCAACACGTAGCAACATACTTTGGTGAGGGAAGAAACTTATGCTTTATGACCCAGTAACTGTAAGCTTCTACCCCAAATAAATAACCTTTATAAAAACCAATTGATTTCTGGTATTTTGCTTCAGCACCCCTTGGGCTGACTAATACACTCCAAGTTATGAGAGGTGGTGAAGGCAGTTCTCAGAGGGATATTTATAGCTGTAAATACTCACATTAAAAATTATGGGTATTAATAAATAACTTCTAAACTCAAGGAATTAGAAAAAATCGGCAAACTAAAAACAAAGAGGGCCAGTAGAAAGAATTCATAAAGAATAGCATGGAGATAAGTGTAATTGAGAAGAGATAATCAATAGAGAAATTTTAAAAAGCTAAAAATTGGTTCTTTGAAAAATCAGCAAAATTGAAAAAAATTTAGCTAGATGTATAAAGAAAAAAATAGAGAGAAGATAGAAATAACCACATCAGAATTGGACTTTGTGGAATCACTACTTACATTTCAGAATGGTTGGTTATTAAGATGAAATAGACAAATTATTAAAAATATAAATATCCTAGGTTGACACAAGAAAAAATAGAAAATTTATGGAGACCTTTAACGGATAAAGAGATTCACTCCATAATAAAAAATTTCCCTATAAATAAAAACTCCATGATAAGTTGGATTCAGTGGTGAATTGTACCAAACATTAAGAAAACACTTAACAAAAATTCTTCTCAAAATCTTCCAAATGCAAATATTCTCTCTGTCCTGATTTTGTGATTATCATGGTAGGTAAACATTTGCTATATTAGAAGTCATGCATGTGTCCCCAGACCTAGTTTTTCTCCCTAGGTCTGGTTTTTAGAATGCTGGTGATGAACTAAGACTGATTTATTTTATGACCATGCTGTATGGGAAATGACTGTAACTCTAGGTATCTTTGGTCAACTTTAAGAGATATAGCAGGGGGACAGATGTGGCTTAAATGGTTGGGTGTCCGTCTCCCATATGGAGGGACCTGGTTTCTATCCCCAGGACCTCCTGGTAAAAAATTAAAAAAAGAAAAATATAGAAGGTGCATGGGCCACCAGACCCCTTGCATGGGTGTGCCATCAGATTCTGCAAGCAGGTGTGCCGCCAGGCCCCGCAAGTGGATGGGCCCCTAAGGCCTCATGCATGGGTGGGCCATCAGACCCTGTGAGCAGGTGAGCCTCCCAGGCCCCATGCGCAGGTACGCTGTCAGGCCCCGAGAGCCATGCAGCAAGATTATGACATAACAGGAGAGTGACACAAGGGAGAGCCAAGACGAGATGCACCGAAAAACGAGGAACTAAGGTGGCGCAAGTAGGGCGCCTCTTTCCCACATCAGTGGTACCGAGGATCAAATCCCAGTGAAGACAGGAGGAGAAGGATGAGAATAGAGGGTAGGAAATGGAGAGTTGCCCATCAAATGGACACAAAAACAGCAAAAACGGTGTGTGTGGGGGAAATGGATAAAAAGTAAATAAATAAATAAATCCTTTAAAAAAAGTATAGGGGAGTAAGATACGGACTATGGTTAGTAGTAATACTTTGATGATGCTCTTTCATAATTTGTTAACAAATGTTTCACAACAATGCAAAGTATTTGTGGTGGGGTGATGTGTGGGAGCCCTGTATGATGTTATGCATATTTGTTTTGTAAGTTCATAATGTTTACTGAACACTTATTGTTTATGTATGTCCATGTATGAATGATTTACTTCAATAAATTGTTTCAAAAAAATCTTCTAAAAAATTTAAGAGGTGGGAATACTTCCTTACTTATTCTCTGAGGCCAGCATTCCCTTGATACCTAAGCCAGATAAAGGCATCATCAGGAAAGAAAACTACATAAAAATACCACTTATGGAAATAGATACAAAAATCCTCAACAAAAACAACAACAACAACAAAAACCAGGAAAGAAATCCAACAGCATAGTCAAAATATTATCCATAATGACCAAGAGTAATTTATATTAGGAATGCAAGGATGAGTTCATGTAAGAGAATAAATCAGTGTAATATACCACATTAATAGAAAAAAAGGGGAAAAAATACACTTCATCCGAGTTGACACAGAAAAGTCATTTGAGAAAATCCACCATCTTTTCATGATTAAAAACACTCAGAAAAATAGAATCAGAAAGGAACTTCCTCAACATGAGAAAGGGAATTTATGGAAAACACTCAGATAACATCATAACAGTGAAAACTGAAAGCTTTTCTAGTAAGTTCAGGAACAAAACAAAAGATTCCAGTAAGTTCAGGAACAAAACAAATGCTATTTAGCATTTTATGGAAGGCAACCCACAGCAAGTAGAAAGAAAAAGATATAAAGGTATCCAAAATAGAAAGGAATAAGTAAAACTCTCTGTTTCATAACATGATACTCTACTTAAAAATCCCTAAGAATCCACAAAAGACTTCTATTTCAGAAATGTGACAAGGTAAAAAATTAATAAACAGAAATTGGTTTTGTTTCCATACACCAGCAAAAATCCATCCCAAAAGGAAATTAAAAAATTCTGTTAACAATACATTCTAAAATAATAAAAATCAAGAAACACATTTAGCCAATTTATTGAAAGATTTTACACTGAAAACTTCAAAATATTGCCAGAAGAAATTAAAGAAGACCTAAATTAATGGCAAGAAAAAACCTTTTTATGGATTGGATAACTTAATATTAACATGTCACTGCTACCCAAAGTAATCTAGAGATTCAATGAAATCCATACAGATATTCCAACAGTTCTTTCTGGGATGTTGATATGCCAATCCTAAAATACATATTGAAATAGAAGGCACCGCATATAGGCAAAACAATGATGAAAATGAAGAACCATGTTGGATGTCACACACTTCCCAATTTCAAAACTTATTACAATGCTACACTAATCAAAACACTGTAGTCCTGGAATAAATATAAATATCGATCAAAGGAATAGAATTGACAGTTTAGAAATAAATACACAGACTTTTATGCATAGCAAATCTCCCAACCTGGACCAGTGTCACTCAGGGTTTCTCATTCTCAGCACAGTTGATAATTTTGGACTCAGTTCTTCGTTGTGGAGTGCTGTCCTGTACATTGTAGAATGTTTACCATCATCCTTGGACTATTCCCTCTAGATGGCAGTAGCAACTGCTTTCCCCGCAGACTGTGACAACCAAAAATATTTCTGGACATTGTAAATGTCACAAGGAGACAGAATTGTCCTAACCTCCCCCATATTGAGAACCACTAGTCTAACTGTGTGCCATTTTGGTTCCTTCACTTTAATGCTGATGAAAAAAACCTAGGTCAGTGCCACCATAATTCCATATTTTCACTAATTTCACTGGGGTTCTTAATTTTGCCTGACTTCTTTTTTTAAAAAAAGCACTTTTACTAAGATATATTCGCATACCATACATTCCATCCAAAGTGTACAGCCAGTGACTTTTAGTATAATCACACCTGTGGTGCATTCATTACCACAAAAATTTTTAGAATAATTTCCTTACTCCAAAAAAGAAAAACTCCACACCCCTAAGCTGTCATCTGTCATTTCCTCTATCGTTCTGTAGGCCTATATAACCATTAAGCTAATTCCACCTTAAAAATTGATTTATATTTATATATTTTTTCCAACTCTAGTCGATATTTTATTCGCTAATTTAGAGGATTCTGGGATGGTGGTGCCCACTCCACATCTGATTGAGAGAGTACTTCGATCCTATATGGCTGATGGATGGGACTCTCTTGTTTGCAGTTATAGACCCCCTCGGTTCCTTGGTGTGGTGGTTGTCCATTCTCACCTGCCCGTCAGCTGTCCTGGGTGAATCCAATGAACTGGAGATTAGGTGTTGCAACTCTGCTGAGGCTCAGGGCCCAGCTGGCACATGGATAGCCAAGAGGTTCAAGTCTCCTGGATGTACACCTACCAACTCCAGTACCAACTATAGGTTCAAACAATATGGACAGAAGAGGCAAGTGCAGAGAAGTCACATCTGAGTCCAACTCTGTCACACTGAGGAGCACAATCTCCAAAGTAGGGCCCACTGGCAAGGCACCAAACTCCAGAGCTGTCTGCCACAACCACAGGACCTGGGTATCTCCAAAGCCCTCAGGAGCCCCACTGTTTTGGGGTAGTGTCCACTTTGACTGTCTATGAGATACTGCTGAGACATGTATAAGCGTTACCTCTCTGATGACCTCCCGACTCCCTTTGAAGTCTCTTAGCCATATAAACTCATTTGTCTTTATCTTTTCCCCCTTTTATTCGAGGTCATTTTCCAGTTGTATCACCAGCTGGTGCTTGGAATCCCTCGGTGCCTGGGAGGCTCACCCCTAGGAGTCATGTCCCTCGCTGAGGGGAAGGTAATGCATCCACATGCTGAGTTTGGCTTAGAGAGAGGACACATTTGAGCAACAAGGAGGCTCTCAGGAGGTAACTCTTTGGCACCCTACAACACTAGGCCAAGTTGCAAATTCAAAAAGCAAAAGGCTCACAAGAATTGTTAATATCAAGGGCCCATCAATGGACAATCCTTCTTTGCTAGTCATTGCCCCAGTACTTGGGGGATTGTTGCTGTTCCATTAGAGAATGTGGCAGAGCTCCCCAGGATGGGAATTCAACAATCCATCGGCTGTTGTGTGAATCTCTACCCACTGTGGCAATGCCCCATGAACATTTGAACATATTTATATACCTTATATGTATGTCCAGGTGAACTTCCTCCACGTAGCCCCCATCACTGACACCCCACACAATTGATCTCCCGTGCCTTAGTTGTAACCCTTCTGTGATCCAAAACTTCTGCAAAAGTGAAGCCAAGAATGTTGCCAAATTTCATTAATAGCAAAATGAAATAATAATGATAGGTTTAAACATAAGAAATAAAATACATAATAATATAGAAAAACTAAAACTAAAATAAAGTAAATTGAGATACTAAAAAAATGAAAAATATTAAAAACAATTTTTTTGTTGTTTTCCCTTTCATCATTGTAATATCTGTTGTCCTGTATGTACAGTGGCATTTTCTTCCATTTCTTTCCCAGTGTCTTACTTTTTTTTTTTTTTGTCTTCAGAGAGGTTTTAGGTCACAGTAAAGTTACATACAGAATATAGGGGACTCCTATATACCCAACATCCTCCCCCCTTTCCCCCTTCCCTTTTAATAACCATTTTACATGTGGATTGTACATTTGTTACAACTAATGTACAAATATTGAGACATGGCTACTAACCATGTATATTTACATTTTATGTAAGTGGAATCATACAATATGTAGTACTTTGTGTCTGATTTCTTCCACGTGGCATAATTTTTTTTGCGTGATATTAAAAACTTGTAACATTAACATAGCTTTGTTCCATTTCAAAGAAAAAAATCATATGTATGCAATATTATCCATATTCATATTTCATATGAGGTTTCACTATGCTATACAATCTCATGTTACATTTATTTAGCTTTACTTATAGCAATATATATGACTATCTTTCCCTTCAAATAAGTGTCATCCCCATATAACTGGTTATTATAAATACTATGATGTGCTTTCACTTTTTCTCTTCATTTCCAAAGATTAAAAACAAAGCTTAAAAACATCATATCATGCAATATCATCCATGTTCGTGTTTTACATGAGTTTTTACTATCTTATACAGTCCCATGTTACAGTTTTTAGCTTTCCTTCTAGTAATATACATGACCTTAGACTTTCCCTTTCAACCAGTCATACCCATACAATAGCATTGCTAGTTAAAAACACCATGATATGCTTTAACTATTTCTATTTATTTATAAAGATTTACAAACAATAATTTTACCAGTTCTGCACAGATTAAACCTCAGCTTTCCATTCTGTAACCTCTTTCTATTTTCTGGTGACATATTCTAATTAACTACATGAATTCACACAATATATTTAGTTCATAGTAGTGCACTCATACAGTATTTGTCCTTTTGTGTCTGGCCTGCATCACTCAACATAATGTCCTCCAGATTCATCCATGTTGTTATATGCTGCATGACTTCATTTTTCTTACAGCTGCATAATATTCCATCAGGTGTATACACCACAGTATGTTTGTCCATTTATTGGTTGATGGACACCTGGATTGTTTCCATCTTTTGGTAGTTGTGAATAACACTACTATGAACATGGATGTGCAGATGTCTGTTTATGTCACTACTCTCAATACTTCTGGATATATACCTTGTAGTGGTATTGCTGGGTCACGTGGTAAATCTATATTCAACTTCCTTAGGAACTGCCAAACAGTCCCCCAAGGTGGCTGTACCATTCTACATTCCCACCAGCAGTAATCGTTCCTATCTCTCACATCCTCTCTGACACTTGTTGTTTTCAGAGTTTTTTTTTTTTTTTTTTTTTTTTATTGGTAAAAATCAAAATTCTCACAATACAAACATTTGCAAAATGATATATAAATATATATGCATATATGTGTATTTGCTTACAAAAATGTTGTTTATATATATATACACACATATATTTTAAGAGGTGCTTAGATTACCCAAAATATTACACGGAACCCACTGGGATTCCCATGTTGCCCACCTCTCACACCTCCCATCACATCCCACACAAACATCTCCCACAGTGTGGCCCACCACCCTCAATGAACTTACACATCCTGGACCTTGCCACCAACCATA
This sequence comes from Tolypeutes matacus, assembly GCA_026826555.1. Classification (NCBI taxonomy): domain Eukaryota; kingdom Metazoa; phylum Chordata; class Mammalia; order Cingulata; family Chlamyphoridae; genus Tolypeutes; species Tolypeutes matacus. The sequence continues at coordinate 354,623 of JAKSZT010035599.1, read as the reverse complement.
GACCACAGTTCACACTGTAGATCACACTCTCTCCCACTCAGTTCTGAGTGGTGTGTGCTGATTTAAAATGGCCTACATCCGTTGCCACAACAGTACTCAGGACAACCTCCAACTCCCAAAGAAGCCCCTGTATTTCAACTGCTCGTCCCCTCCCTACCCCAAAAGTGTCAAGTGGCCACTGGCTCCACCTCATTATTATAATTTCTTGCATTGCTAGAATCACCATATGTGAACAAGAGAATACCATCAAGTCCACTCTAGTCCATAGTTCTTCCCCCAATCCTGAGGGGACTGGGATGGTGATGTCCACTCCAACTCCAAGTGAGAGAGGGCTTATATCCCATGGATATGGTGGGTGGGATGATCCTGCCTGCAGATGCAGGCCCTCTCCATTCCCTGGGATGGCCATTTCCCATCGTTGTCTCCTCACCAGGTGACTTGGATGATTCTATTGAGCTGTAGGGTAGGAGTTGCAGCTCCACCTAGATTTCATGCACACCTGGCACATAGGTAGGCGGGAGGCTCCAGTCTCTGGAAGTATACCTAAAAACTCCAGCATCGCATATAGGTTTGAATAGAAGGGACTGGTGAACCATGTGCAGGGAGGACTTATTTGAGTCTAATTCTGTCACTCTCAGGAGCACAGATTCCAAAATAGAACCCAATGATAAGGCATCAGTCTCTGGGGCTATCCCCCCTTATATAGGACTAGGGTGTCTCCGGAGCTCTCAGGAACCCCACTGAGTTGGGTGATAGGCACTTAGATGTTCTATGAGCTCCTACTGAGGTGTGCATAAGAGTTACCTCTGGGATGACCTCCTGACTCTCTTTTAAGTCTCTTAGCCACTTGAACTCATTTGTCTTTACCATTTCCCCCTTTTATTCAAGGTCTTTTTCCAGTTGTGTTGCCAGTTGGCACTTGGGAAAAGTTTTCAATTAGAAATAATCGTGCCTCGGATAAACCTCATTGGCTACGATACTGCCACTGTGCAAAGCTGCCAGTTGGCACTTGGTATTAATCCCTCGTTGCCAGGGAGGCTCATCCCCGGGAGTCATGTCCCACGTTGGGGGGAAGGTAATGCAATCATATGCTGAGTTTGGCTTAGAGAGAGGCCACATTTGAGCGACAAGGAGGCTCTCAGGTGGCAACCCTTAGGCACCCCACAACTGCAGGCTAAGTCTCATTTACAAGAGCAAAGACTCACAAGGGTAGTCATCAATAAAAAAAAAAAAATATCAGTGGGTCATCCTATTTTGACAGGCACTGTCCCTACACTCAGAGGACTATTGTTGTTCCCTTGGGGACTGTGACAGAGCTCTCCAGGCTAGGAATTCAGATTCCCTCATTTATTGTCACCCATCGTGACCATGCCCCATCCCCCGATCCTTTGAATGATTTTGTGTATCTTTCATGTATATTCGGATGAACCAATCTTTGGGGAGGTTTTTGATTTCAGAAAAGTTACAGCTATGGCAAGGGAGGATCATGGGTGCAGGGTGTCAGTGGTGGGGGATGTGTGGGGCAGTATGCACCTGGCGCATGTCTCTATGGAATATGAATGTGTTCATGTGGTCGTGGGGTTTTATCTCAGAGGATGGAGACACATACAGTACCATTAAAATAATAAATTCCAATCCTGCCACATTCTCTAATAGAGTGGCAAGGATGTCTGGAGTGAGAGGTCAGACCAATATGCCAAGCCCTTGATATTAATGTTTGTACTTATGAACGTCATGCTTTTAAAATTGAAACATAGCCTAGTGATACACTTCCTGCAAAGGTGGATTCTTTTTCACGAACTTTCTTAGTTTCTGCTTATTTTTAAATATTTTAAATTCACCTTCATATTTGATGGACAGTTTGCCGGATAAAGAATTCTCAGCTCGGGAAGCGGCTGTGGCTCAATCAGTTGGGCTCCCGTTTACCATGGTGAAGGCAAGCCTGCCCGCACGGCATGGTTAGCTGACCCAGCGAGCTCAAGCAGCAAGGGGGGGATAAATGAATAAATAAATAAAATCTTAAAAAAAAAAAAATACTGAGAATACATGACCTTAGAGAATAAGTGAAGGTAGCTGTGCTTATAGAGGAGAATGTGAGTTGAGGGTGTTTGAAGGATGAGGCAGCAGAGGTGATCAGGGCAAGAACAGAGTGTGTTGTAGGACACACGGAGGCTCAGGATAGCTGCTCTGTACATGACCATGGATTAAGAAAATGAATGAATATGGCAAAGCAAATATTATTACTTTTCCCAGATTAGCAGCCCCGAGAATCTGTTTCCTTTTTTATCCAACCCAGAATTGCCCCAGGCATCCACAAGTGTCTGCTGATCCTAAGGCTACATTCATGTGTCAAGTGAATGAAAGATTCCTTAAGAGTCTCCTAAGAGGAATGGGGATGCAGGGAGAAATTGAGTAATCCTATTTAGGAAGTAGTATTTAGGTATCTTCTTGACTAATTGTATTGAAAAATGATAGAGTGGGTAGTGCCAATGAAACTTTCCAGTTTCTGACTTAGAGAAGTCTGTCTGGGTGGTGATGTCATTCATCCTGAAAAGGAAGAGGAGAGTAGAATTGTGGGGCAGCAGCTTTAGTTTGAGTTTCCTATACGAGTCCAGTCGGAAATTCATATGTGTAACTCAGGAGAAAGATCTGGGCTAGATGTGAAAAGTTGAGTGTCACTGGAGTCATTTGAATCCATAGGTTTGGATGCGGTCACTGAAATAGAATATGTTTCATGAGAAGTAAAATGGGAAGAAGACTGAAACATGGGAAACATCAACATGTAAGGGGTAAACAGAAGAGGCCCCTGAGATGTAAGAATGAGAATTAGGAGGGAAAACCACCAGGGAAGTATGGGCAAGCCAAGATGGTAGAAGGAGAGAAATATAATCAAATCTATAAACAGTGCTGCAAAATCAGGAAGGGAAGATCAAGAATGATAAAGGAAAGTGTCCATTTCATATGAGAATTTGGAGGTAATTGGGAATACCCTTTGGTGAATGGTTTCAGTGGGATTGTTGTCCAGGGTTCAGCAAGTTCAAAAACACAAAGGATTGAAGTAGAGATGAATAAGCGGGGAGAGATACTGCATGTGATTGTTTCTAAGAAGCTGAGCCCTGAAAGGAGAGCAAGAATAGAGTGGTACTTAGGTGATGGAGACCTTCAGGAAGCTGTTATCTTACTGTTGCATGAGGATCAAACAGAGGAGCATATGCTTATGTGCCAAGGGTAAGACAGAGAGAGGGAGAGAGTGACCTCCAAGGGGATTGACAGGTTTGTTGAGACTGGAGCAGAGGTGACATATCCAAGATCCACTGCATTACTTCCAGCAATATTTTCTTGCTCTAGTCTATTGGCCATCATTTGGAACGTTTTTTCTAAGATGTATTATTTAGGACAGATTCAATGAATTGGATAGAGTTCATTTCTTAGGTTTGTGTATTTCCTACCACAGTAGGCTAGACATACATAGGTATTATTTATTTCATTGACTTATTCCTGAGTTCTAGAAACAGAAATGCTGTATTGCTTACAGATCATAAAAGTGGAACATAATGATGTTTTTTTGAATGTAGCCTGAATCTTCGTATCCAGCCTCATTTCCTACTGACTCTACCACAACTAACCTGTCAAGCCAGGCTCATCCTGCTACTTGTGCCCTGCTCCACCCCATAATACTATTATCCCCCAGCCCACTTTGCACCTAGAGATTCTGGGATAATATCCAATCTTATCCAGGTCTACCAAGGCCCCATGTGATCTGCCTTAGCCCTTAGACTCCCATTATGTCCTCAATCACTCTTCCCCAGCTCTCTCTTCTGTTCCTTGAACTGTTGAACTGCTTTCCCCCTTCTGGGCATTTGTCCTTCCTGTGACTCCTGCCAGAAAGACTCTTTCCTTAGCACTTTGCATGGCTGCCCGCTTCTCTTTCTTCAGCCTGAAGGTCATTTCATCTTACATCAAAGGAAATCTATATACAGTGAACACCCCATCCTTTATTAGCAATCATAACAGTCATTTTAATTCCTTCTTATACTTGTGTGGCGCAATGACCATCTTTTCTTGCTTTTAATTTGGGCTGGTGGGGATAAAGCACTTTCAATGTGGCCATTATTTAATGTAATGATGGTTTTTCAGTGTTCTTCAAGATTGGGAAGCAAGTAAGAGCAAAACAGTCAAGATTTCTTGTCATGCTCTTTCAGGGCTACCCTTGGGTAGGGCCTAGACCTCAAATTCACACAAGGCCTCAAATTCAAATACTGACATCATCTCCAAGTGAGACTATATGTCCCTAAATTGTATGGGTTAAAAGATCATTTTTAAATTGTCCAATATTTGAATCAGAACTGTAACACATATTCACAAGTAATCTCTAAACCATTCTTTATAGTTTTGAGGAGTGGGAAAGGGAATTATTTTATTTATTTTTTGCTGTTTTTGTTGTTTTCTAAGAAATGCATTTATATTTATCATAAACCAACCACTTGAACTTTTTTCAATTCAAATACAATTATATTTAATTATCGTATTTTACAGGATCCAGGGAAATGGAATTATTCAAACACCCTTACTAAAGAAATATATATTTGTAAAATGCTACCCTAGAAATTATAGTAATACCAAACAAAGTTCAATAAGAACATCAGTTAAATGACAGCAGTAAAACTGAGATGAGATCAATCAAAATCACTTTTAAAGAGCAAAAACCCAGGCAGAAACCTTGCTATAGTTGAGGATGGACAATAGTCAGCAGCTATAAAAACGGAATCAAACCTTCAGGCTCCTCCTGAAGGTTGAAGTTGGAATATCAGGTGCAAGAAGGCCACTTGGGAAAACCTGGGCCTTCAACTCTGTTTTCGTCAATATTTCCCTGATGTAATCATTTTCCTTTTTTAGCTCATTGAAATTTCTTTCAGTGGACAGAGCTTTCAGTCTCTTTTCTTGAGCTTTCTTCTCATATTATATAATCTGGTCATGAAAGAAGGAATTGGTGCTGTCAAATTCTTTGTCCATGTCTTCAGCCATCTTCTTATAGAGGTTTCCCTTCTGGTATGTGAAGTTCATGTTCTTATATACTTCATGAAGTTTCTTCTCTATTTCTGAGCAGTAAGAGCCCTCCTCCATTGAATTTCTCTCAAGTTGCAGTACATGTTTTTGATGAACCTCAGAAACTATTTGAAGTTTCTTCTGAAGCTTTTCAATCTTAATTTCCAGGTGTGCATTTTCTGACTGCAAGCATGCTTGCTGATACTACAGACTTTTTATGTGCCCTGTAATGCCTTCAGTCACTTGATTTTCTTCACATACTTTCTGGAATGTTTCTAGTTTTTGTCTTTCCAGTCTTTTAGAGGAAACATTTAAGTTCACAATATTAATAAGTTTGTTCAAAACAACTGCCGATGGATAGACTAGGTGTTCTCCATTTTCTGATTCCCTCTGTCTAATTCCATGTTGCCATCAGCCATGTGATTTTCTTTTAAGTGATCAGGCAAGATTATCATCTTCAGCAAAATTTCAGTGAGAGATTTTATCTGTCTGTCTTTCTCCTCCACAACTTTTTGCATTGGAGTGTTCAAGCACTTTTATCTGTTCCTTCATTTCTTGCTCCCTTTGTTTCCATCCCACCATTTCTTGGGCAATGACTTGTTGATTTTTATGAAGATAAATGTTTTCATTCACACCATATATTATTTTCTTCTGAAGTTTTCTCTATTCAACTGAGATGCTTCTAAAGTCCATTTTGCATCAGTCATAAGGGATTGGAGGGATTGTGCTGCCTTGTGGAGTGACTGAGTCTTCTCTTGAAGGTGAGCCATCATCAATCCATGAGATAAAAGTTTAGGCTCCCTACTTTCCTGTTCATTTTCCAGCAGGTCTTCTATATCGTCAAGTGATGAGCTGTTTATATTTTTATTGACTGCTGACAAACACAGAGTCTCTAATGTCATAGGACCAGCCTCTACCACAGAAGACTCAAGAGCTCTGTTTGCTTGTATCATCAGGCCAATCTTCTCACAGACTTTATATTTTTCAGTAGCAGCACAAATATGTTTGGCTAGCCCTCCTTGCCTCCTTATAGTGTGATGGCCCTATACTATAAGAATAACCATTACTGGACATACCAGGAACTCCCCAGGAAACCCAAGGAGGACTGGAAGTTGTCTCATGCTTTTAGACAACATCAGCAGACTACCACAGAGCTGCTCACACCACATGGAAGGACACTTTGGTGGCCACAGCAGGACCCCCATGGTTCCAGAGGTCACCACAGCTCTACTTCTGAGTGCCAGTATCCTTTTAGCCACAACTGACTGTGTGGAATCCTGTGGAGGGTTCTATCTCAAAAGAAAACAAATGCTTGGCAACCAGGATGCACTGTCAGTTGGTCAGGGGGAGGGGAAGAACAGCAAGGTTGTATAAACAGGGCTCTCTAACTTTGCTCTTTGTTCACATAGTGTTAATTGTACTGTGCATTATTGGAAGAGGAATTGAATGATGGCAGGCAAAGTTGACCAGCTCATGCCCTCTGGCCTGCCTGCATCTGACCTTGGCCTACAGCAAACCTAGAGGATTAAGCAGTGCCAAGACCTTACTCCTCCCTTGCACAGGAGCATGACAGGGCATAATGGTAGGACACACCAATAAATTTTACCTCTGCCTACTTACCTGGTTGTGCTTATGCTCCTCAATAAGAGTTTCCATCTGACCTTGGGAAATATGGTCCTGCCCATAAAGGTTACAGTGATCTCACTCACTCTCTGCCTACAGAAGCCCAAATCAGTGTGTTCAGATGATCTGATTCCTATGAAAACCAAACTAAAATTGTACAGTATAGAGAATACAGAGAAATAAATCCTGTCATTTCATCTGAAAACCGAAGGGTTTGAACTCAGTTATCTCTAGAGTTCCATACTGCCATAAAATTCAATGAAACTGTATCCCTCTGTTTCATGATTACAATTTGGAGCCCTGGGTTCAAGTCCTGGTTCCTTGTCTGCTCTAGCATCCTCATCTCTAGGCCTCAGTATCCCCATCAATCAAAAGATGTTTGACCCTGAGATCCCCAGGATGGGAATTCAATATTCTTTCGGTTATTATGTGAATCTCCACCTACCGTGACAATGCCCCATGAACACTTGAACACATTCATATGCCTTATGTTTGCCCCAGGTATTCCTCTTCCCATGCATCCCCTATCACTGACACCCTGCACCAATGATCCTCCCTTGCCACAGTTGTAACCCTTCTGTGATCCAAAACTTCTTCAAAAAATGAAGCCAAGAAAATAACCAAATACAATTAATAAGAAAACAAAATAATAATAATAGTTTTAAAAACAACAAATAAATACAAAAAATTTTTAAAAATCTGAAAAAACAATAAAAAACTTAAAAGAATTTTGACATTATGCCTTTCATCACTGTAAGATTTGTTGTCTTGCATGTACAGTGACGTTTTCTTCCGTTTATTCCCCCAGTGTCTTTATTTTTTTCATTTTGTCTTCAAAGAAGTTTTAGGTTACAGAAAAGTCAGGTACAGAATATAGGGGTTTCCCATATACCCATCATCCGCCCGCTTTTTGCCTTTACCCTATGAATAACATTTTACACGTGAATGGTACATTTATTACAATTGATGTACAAATATTGAAAAATTGCTTCTAACCATGGTCAATGATTTACATTATGGTTTATAATTTCGATCATACAGTTTTATAAATTTTGATGAAATTTCACATTGCCTATATCCATCACTGGAAGATCATGTAGAACAATTCCATCACCCAAACATGCCCCATGTTCCAACTATTCTGTTCCTCCCTCCCTCTCTTCCCAGAACCCACAGCAACCACCAAGCTTTACTCCTTGAAGAACAAGATTAATATTTGCTTCCATCCAGCAATATTGAGGGCTTGACATACTGCCTGTGATCTTGTGAGATTTCCACACCTCTATTTGAGAACTTAGCAAGACTCTCCAGGATGGGAATCCAACACCTTCCTGCTCATTATGTGAGTCTCTGCCCTAGGATACAACATCTTTGACAAGATGATCACTCACACACTCTATAGAAGCCTGCCCCAGGTGCAACCTGTCCTGCATGCCCCGCACATCCAACACCCTAAACCAGTAATCCTCCACTATCATATTTGCCAAAAGAACATTGCCAACATTGTATATTCTTCCACATACCTGCAAATCCCCAGAGTTCACCTGCTCCCTCGCCCAACCCTCTCCTTAGTTTCGTGGACAGTCCCACCCACCCTCCCCCCTTCACAAACCTGCACCACTGAAACTAATCATGTCACTGCATCACTGTCATGCCCATCCACTGCACAACTACACCCTTCCACCTTATAGATTTTGCCCACAGGGTCATTGACTCACAACCCTCTTCTCCTTTCTGTCTCTTGTAAACCTATCTTCCAGACTCTAGCTCTGTGTGTCTGCTCAGTTTGCTTAATTCATATCAGTGAGGTCATGTAATATTTGTCCTTCAGTGCCTGGCTTGCTTCACTCAACATAAGATCTTCGAGATTCTTTTATGTTATCCCATGTGTTACTATTACATTCCTTCTTACAGGTGAGTAATATTCCATTGTATGTATATACCACAGTTTGCTTATCCATTCATCTGTTGATGGACATTTGGGTTGTTTCCAACTTTTGACAATAGTGAATAATGTCGCTATGAACATTGGTGTGCATATATCTGTTCGCGTCCCTGCTTTCAATTCTTCTGCGTATATACCCAGCAGTGGGATTGCTGGATTATATGGCAATTCTATAGTTAGCTTTCTGAGGAACTACCAAAATGTCCTCTATTCTAAATTCCTACCAGCAGTGGATAAGGTTTCCCATTCCTCCACATCCTCGCCAATACTTGTAGTCCTCTATTTTTTTAATAGCCACCAGACTAATGTGTGTAGGATGATATCTTGTAGCTTTGATTTCCATTTCCCTAATAGCTAGTGATGTTGAGCATTTTTTCATGTGCTTTTTAGCCATTTTATTTCTTCTTTGGAGAAGTGTCTATTCAAATCATTTGCCCATTTTTAAAAAGGGTTGTTCGTCTTTTTATTTTTAAGGTGTAGGCTTTCTTGCAGGATGTTAGGCCCTTATCTGATGTATGGTCACCAAATATTTTCTCCCATTGAGTAGGCTGTCTTTTTCACTTTCTTGACAAACTCCCTTGAGGTGTAAAAGGTTTTAATTTTACGGAGGTCCCATTATCTATTTTTTCTTTCATTGCTCATGCTATGAGTGTAAAGTTCATGAAACCGTTTTCTAATACAAGATCCTGTAGATGATTCCCTACATTATCTTCCACGATCTTTATGGTCTCGGCTCTTATATTTAGATCTTTGATCTATCTTGAGTTGATTTTTGTATAAGGTGTGGGATGGTGTTGCTTTCACATTCTTTTGGATATGGATATCCAGTTCTCCAAGCACCTTTTTTTTTTTTAATTGTGGGTAAAAATAAAATTTTTCACAATACAAACCGATATTTGTAAAATGATATATAAATATATATGCATATATGTGCATTTGCTTACATAAATGTTATTTTATATATATATATTTTAAAAGATGCTTAGATTACATAAATGTTACACAAAAATTACAGGGATTCCCATGTTCCCCTCCTCCCACACCTCCCGTACCATCCCACATAAACATCGTTCTTTAGTGTGGCACATCACCTGCAATGTATATACACATCCTGGGGCTTTGCCATGAAGCATGGACCATAGTTCACATTGTAGACCACACTCTATCCCACACAGTTCTGCATGGTATATGCTGATGTAAAATGGCCTATATCTGTCATTGTAATGTCACTCAGGATAATTCCCAAGTCCTGAAAAAGCCCCTGTATTACAACTGCTTTTCCCTTCCCTGCCCCGAAAGCGTCCAGTGGCCACTGGCTCCACCTCACTGTTGTAATTTCTTCCATTGCTTGAATCACAATATGTCTACAGCTGAATACCATTAAGTCCATTCTAGTCCATAGCTCTTCCCCCAGTCCTGAGGAGTCTGGGATTGTGATGTCCACTCCACCTCCAAGTGAGAGTGGGCTTATATCCCATGGATATGGTGGATGGGATTATCCTGCCTGCAGTTGCAGGCTCTCTCCATTCCCTGGGATGGCTGTTGTCCAACATCATCTCCTTACCAGGTGACTTGGGTGAGTCCATTGAGCTGTAGAGTAGGAGTTGTAGCCCCACCAAGATTCCAGGCACAGCTGGCACATGGGCAGGCCAGAGGCTCCAGTCTCTGGAAGTACACCTATGAACTCCAGCATCACATATAGGTTTGAATAGAAGGGACCAATGGACCATATGCAGGGAGGACTTATTTGAGTCCAACTCTGTCACTCTCAGGAACACAGATTCCAAAGTAGAGCCCACTGATTCGGCATCAATCTCTGGAGCTATCCCCCCTTATATAGGACCTGGGTGTCTCCAGAGCCCTCAGGAGCCCCTTTGTGTGGGGTGATATCCACTTTGGTGATCTATGAGATCCTACTGAGGTGTGCATAAGTGTTACCTCTGGGATGACCTCCCAACTCTCTTTGAAGTCTCTTAGCCACATGAACTCATTTCTCTTTACCTTTCCCCTCTTTTATTCAAGGTCTTTTTCCCGTTGTATTGCCAGTTGGCACTTGGTATTAATCTCTCGTTGCCAGGGAGGCTCATCCCCGGGAGTCCTGTCCCATGCTGGGGGGAAGGTAATGCATTCATATACTGAGTTTGGCTTAGAGAGAGGCCACATTTGAGCAACAAGGAGGCTCTCAGGTGGCAACCCTTAGGCACCCCATAACAGTAGGCTAAGTTTCAATTACAAGAGGAAAGACTGGTAAGGCTAGTCATCAATAACAAGAACCCATCAGTGGACCCTCCTCCTTTGCCAGACACTGCCCCTGTATGCGGGGGACTGTCAAGCACCATTTTTTTGAAGAGGCCATTCTCCCCAGTTGGATAGGCTTGGTGGCCTTGTCGAATATCAGTAGACTGTGTATGCGAGGATCTATTTCAGAACTCTCAATTTGGTTCCATTGGTCAGTATGGCTGTCTTTGTGTCAGGACCATGCAGTTTTTGTAGTATGTTTTAAAGCCAGGTGGTGTGATTCCTTCGATTTCATTTTTGTTTTCAATATGTCTTTGGCTATTAGGGGCCCCTTGCCCCTTCAAATAAATTTCATAATTAGTTTTTCCAATTTAGCAAAAAATGTTGTGGTAATTTTTAATGGGATTGCATGAAATCTCTGCTCTGCCACATTCTCTAATGGGATAGCAAAAATCTCCCGAGTGCAGGGGCAGTTACTAGTGAAAGAGGATGGACCATTGATGGGCCCTTGATATTGATGATTGTACTTATGAACCTTTACTTTTGAAATTGGAACTTAGCCTAGTGTTATCGGGTGCCTAAGAGGTACCTCCTGAGAGCCTCCTTGTTGCTCAAACGTGGCCTCTCTCTAACCCAAACTCAGCATATAAATGCATTACCTATCCCCAGCATGGGACATGACTCCCGGGGATGAGTCTCCCTGGCAGCAAGGGATTACTACCAAGCACCAACTAGCAATGCAACTGGAAAAAGCCCTTGACCAAAAGGGGGAAAAGGTAAAGACAAATGAGTTTATATGGCTAAGAGACTTGAAAGTGATTGGGGAGGTCATTGCAGAGGTTACACTTATGCACATCTCAACAGGATTTCATTGACTGCAAAAGTAAACATTGCCTCAAATAGTGGGGCTCCTGAGGGCTCCAGGGACCTCTAGGCACTATAGGCAGGGCAGACAGCTCAGGAGTTTGGTGCCCTGCCAGTAAGCCCTACTTTAGAATTTATGCTCCCCAGTGTGACAGATTTGGATTCAGTTTTGGTTTCCCTACACATGGCTCTTCTGCCCACTTCTACTTGAACTTATAATTAGTACTAGAGTTGGTAGGTATACGTCCAAGAGACTTAAGTCTTTGGGCTGTCCATGTGCCAGCTGGGCCCTGAATCTCAACAGAGTTGCAGCACCTACTCTCCAGTTCATTGGATTCACCCAGGACAACTAACAAGGAGATGATGATGGACAACGACCCTATCATCTGCCCCATGGGATCTAAGCCCCTTCTTAATTAGAGGTGGAGTGGGCATCACCAATCCAGAATCCTCAGGATTGGGGAATGAATGATAGAATAGAGTAGATCTACTGTTATTCTTCTATAGACTTATTGTGATCCTAGCAATGGAAGAATTTTTATCATTGATGTGGAGGCAGTGGCTACTGGTGGTTCTGAGGGGATGGACAGGAAAAAATAGGTGTTAATATGGGGGCATTTTCAGACTTGGGAATTGTCCTGAATGACATTGCAATGACAGATACAGCCATCATATACCTTGTCATAACTTACAAAATTATGTGGGAGAGAGTGTAAGCTACAATGTAAATTATAATCCATGCTTAGTGGTAATGCTCCAGAATGTGTTCATCAATTGTAACAAATGTCCAACACTAATTAAGGATTTTGTTAATGTGGGAAAATGTGGGAGGGGTAGAGAGCAGGGCATATGAGAATCCCTTATATTTTTTATGTAACATTTATGTAATCTAAATATCTTTAAAATTTTTTTAAAGTATAAAAATAAAAAAGCTGTCTTTAATGTTTGCTTGTCTGATCAAAATATTTTCTCATTTTATAATAGCATTACTAATAAAAATCATAACAAGATTGTTACTATACAACTACATATTTTCCTTAAAATAATTATTTCTAATAATAACATTTTAATAATGAGTTTTCAAATTTAATGTACTTTAAAATGAATGAAAAAAATGTTGTTAAATAAAAAAAGACATCTCCCTCCGCTGCATTTTCCAGTTTTTTGGTATTTTGTCAAGACAGGCACGGGCAGAAGACTTTGGCAGGGTCTCACTAAAGTATCAACAAACAGACCTGGATCTCAGGAGAAATCATTTTGGACAGGCAAAGTCTTAAAATTTCATGGATTTTCTATGGAGCCACTTGGTACCCCTTAATGCAAATCTTCCTGGATTTGAGGGGGGCAGTTCTCCTTCTGAAAGTGATTCATGTCCACGGCTCCATTCCCCATATGGCCCTGCCATCTTCAGCATATGCTTTCCAGGGTTGCTGTCAGAAGTGAGCCTCCACAGTGGGAGTGGTCCTTTTTACCCCTGAATTTGCCAACTTTTATTTCATTAAACCACATGGAAAAGAACAAGTGTTGAAGAGGATATGGAGGAATAGGAATTTGCAGCAATGTAAGTTGATGCATCCACTGGGGAAGATAGTTTGATGGTTCCTCATCAAGCAAAGTAGAGAATTACCATATGATCCGGCAACCCCACTATTAGGTATATACCCCAAAGAATTGATAGCCAGGACTCGAACAGATATTTGCACACTGATGTTCATAGCTGCATTATTCACAATTGCCAAAAGATGGATGCAACCCAAGTGTTGATCATATTATGAATAGATAAATAAAATGTGGTCTAGAAATACAATGGAATATTGTTCAGCCATGAAAAGGAATGTTCAATGAAATAAGCCAGACACAAAAGGAGAAATATTATGTTATCTCACTTTTTGAAATAATTAGAATAACCCCACTCATAGAATCAGAATCTAGAGTGTTCATTACCAGGGGATTGACATAGGAAATGAGAAATTAAGGTTTAAATGTATAGAGTTCCATTTGGAATGATGGAAATGTTTTTGGTAATTTTTCATAGTGATGATAGCACAACATTGTGAATGTGATTAGGAGTACTGAAATATAGATTTGAATGTCTTAAAGGAGGAATGTTACATTGTATTTAAGATAACTGAATGAAAATTAAAAAAAAAAACATGGAATTTCACTACACAATGAACCATATGGTAAACCATGGACTATAGTTAATAATACATTTATTAAAATGTGCTGTCATCCATTGTAATGTTCCACACCAATGCAAAGTGTTAATAGGATGACATATGGGAATTCTGTATTTTATGCATGATTGTTCTATAAACCCACAAACTTCAAATAAAGGAAAGTATCTCAACTTGTACGTATATCATTTTGCTGACTTCTTTTTTTCCTTTTTACCTATTATCCTTTAGCACTTAATCATATTTGAAAAAGTTTTATTTAAAGTCTTTTTCTGTTATATCTAAATTCTTGGCTTCCCCTTTGAGGTTTTTAAATGCTTTAACTTATTTATTTGAGTGGCCCATCAATAATGGTATATTGAGTGTCATGTAATATTTTGTTATACACTGTGTATTCTTTAATATTTTAATACGTTACCTCTGGAATTTAGTCACTGAGTTCTCTGTTCCTTAAGCTTGAATGCAGCTTCTATTTTGTGAGAGATATCTTTGATGCCTGGAGCTAATAACAACAACCAGAAGAAAAAGAAAAGAAAAAAAAAAAAAAAAAAAAAAAAAAGAGCAACACTTTCCCAGTCTTTGCAGATGTGGTTGTGTGAGTGGTTTCCTTCAGAATTTAGCCAGCCTAACAATTATCCTAACAAACAACCTGAGGTGAAAGTGTAGGATCTCTGTGGTCTTTTCCTACCATGTGACTTGTACTCGGCATGTGCATATGGCCTTTTGAATTACCCTGTTTGTATAGATCCATATGTCCCTTTTCACCCAAGAAAGTGTATTACCTCTTGTTCTGTTAATATATTAAATATTGTCAACCCAGTAATTCTTTGCTCCAGCGAGCTAAGGTTTGGTTATTTTCTTACAGCATTTGGTTTACCTGTGAGTTACTTCTAAATCGAGAACAAGCTCTGAGACATCAAGTCAGAGACAAGTGTCCTGATCTAGTCTTTCAGGCTGCCACCAGAGAGATTAGTCCTGATATACCTGCATCCCAGTATGTACATGATACTCTCAGCTCTGTTACCAGGACCAAGAAATTACACTGGGAGCACAGTCTGGCTCCACACTAAACAAGGGAGGGCATGGAGATAGCACCAGGAAAGGACTCATGAAGTTTTCCTCCCATTTTATAGATTCTTGCATTCTTGATTTGGTGCTTGCCATGTTTCTTCCATTATTTAACTGCTTTCCAGTGCTTTGAGAAACATGGGTCCTGCCAGTTTTGGCTTGTTGCCCAAAGCTTCTGTATGGGCAGTGGAACTCTGCAACATTTCACTCTTCCATCTTGGTGATATCACCCAATTTTATTTTAACAGTATTAATAATCAGGAAAAATATCTTTTATATTTACCCACATAGTTATACCTTATGATGTTCTTCATTCCTTTGTAGATCCATATTTCCCTATGATATATCCATTTCTTTCTACCTAGAAGATCTCCTTAAGTATCTCTTGGGATGCAGGCTGCTGGAGATTTTTTCAGCTTTTATATGACTGAAGCTGTGATTGTTCCCTCTGCTCCTTTTGAGTGGTTCTTTCTCAGTTTCAGATAGTTTCCTCAGTAGTTCATACTGATCAGTACTCAGACTCCAGGGGTCCTGCTTCACTTCCTCAGAACTCTTTCTCTGTGCAGTCTCCCTTCTCTCTCTGGCTCTCTATACTGAGAACTCTGGCTGGCTTGACCTCCTGAGATGCCCAGATTCTTCCTGTGGAGACCCCTGGGGCTATTTCTGGGTTTACTCATCTTGCTGTGCAGCCTGAAAACTTTCTCCATGCCATAACTTAGATGGAATATAGGGCTGAATTCATATGTTTCTAATTTTTCAGGGTCCACTGTAACATGCAGTCTGATGTCCAATATCTGAAAACTGTTATACTTTATTTTGAGTGGATGAGTTGTTTCTAGCATGAGGTTCAATCCAGTCCCTTTACTCCATCTTGGTGAGAAATGGAAGCCAGTCATTCATTTGTCATAGTAAATAATACATATATTATAATGCATTTAACATGGTAATTTGGTCTGGAGTTTAGAATAGATCATATGTCCATAAATGATAAATAGTTCCAATTTATTCCAATATATTATTTTAAGCCATCTAAAAATATTTCCTAAGGTTTTTCCCTCTAAATTATCCCATAACATCCCACTTATTCCTGATCTCTTCCTATCTTACTGTTAGAATTGAGATGGATTAACTACTCTGAACTGATGTTAGATTCATCAGTTCAGTGGGATGATAATGCCACCTTCTCAAGGTAAATATTAATGAGATAATGTTTATGAAATGTTTAGTGCCTGAGAAATAGAAGGTTCTCTTTGTTAATGGGAACTATTAAAAGGAAAATTTTTCTTGGATGGAACATAGATATGAAAGAGAAGGAAATCTCTTTCTTAGCTGGACTTTGTGAAGTCAGGACACCTAGTCAAACTCCCATGGCTATGACATTAAGAGAGTGCTGGCCAACAAGAGGAAGCCTGTTTTTCTGTGGGCTCCAATGTGTATACAAATTGGGCTTGAATCCCAGAAGATGAACTCTAATGTTTGAACTAGATTTCTTAGATTCCTTGTACTGTACTACTATTTTTTATTACCAAATATTTTAGTATTGTTAATGTTTTTATAAAAGTCTTTCAAACTTCAGTGGCATATTTGAGCACCCCAGAATTGCTGAATTTAAAATACCTGTGGAAGCTATCTTCAAAAGAGACTGAGGTGCAGAAAGAGGCCGGTGGCTACCATCTTAACTCCACACCTGACATGAGGGGAAGCGGGGCTGACTGAAAATCACAGTGCTGGTAGGGACTGGCTTTTTTCCATCTAGATCAGATTGCCACTCTAGCCTAAGCCCAGACCCACCTTGGGCAGGGAGGTGGCTGGGAGAAGCTGCGCCGGCCTCTCCAGGTGATTGTAGGACATGCCGCGGAGGCCGGTGGTCGTCTACTTTGGGCCACCCCGGTAGCTGTTCTGTGGCAGGAATTGGAAGCTCCATTTCCTGGGATCAGGGGAGAAGGGGAGGAGGAGACAATTGGCCACTGATTTTAGCTGCTGATTGGTGGATTGGGCTGGCTGGAGTGTAGCCCTGGGAACGGCTAGGGTTTGGGCCTGTCTAGGTCAGAGGGAGGTCGGTGGCACCATTTTGACTCTACCCCCAGCATGAGGGGAAGCCAGGCTGACTATAAATCACAGTGACAGTAGAGATTGGTTTCTTTCACCCAGACTCACCTGCAGCCCTAGCCTAGGCTTCAGGCCCACCTCTAGCAGGGAGGAAGCTGATAGGCCCTGTACCAGCCTATCCAGGCAACTGCAGGTACATTTAGCTGGCACAGACAGAATAATCGGAAGTCTACCTGGGCAATTGTGGTCATCTCGGACCTGTACCGCATAGATTGTTGCCCACACCTGCAGCTCCATCCCTGGGGGAGAAAGGGGTGTGAAGCTTCATCAGTCTCTTTGGACAACTACAGTCTAGGCCTGCATGAATTGGATTATTCCACACAGCTGTGGCTCTGTCTCTAGCTGTGGCAAAGGGGAAAGTTGGGAGAAGATTCATCGGTCCCTGGGGCAATGAGATTAGCCTGAGCCTCCACAGCTTATAGCACCAACTACATCCTTGGCTCCTACTACACAACCAGCAAGGGAGAAAGGGCAGGAAGCCCTAAAGTAAAGAGAAAAACTGCACCCAGAATAAATACTCTAGCAAGCCAGATGCCATGACACCAGCAAAATATTACAATCCACACTAAGAAAGAGGAAGATATGGCCCAGTTAAAGGAACAAGTTTTTAAGCCTCCAGATAACCTAAAGGAGTTGAGACAACTAATCATAGATTTTCAAATAAATCTCCTTAATAAATTCAATGAGATGGCTAAAGAAATTAAGGATATTATGAAGACATTGGATGAGCACAAAGAAGAATTTGAAAGCATACATAGAAAAACAGCAGATCTTATGTAAATGAAAGGTGCAATAAATGAAATAAAAAATACACTGGAATCATATAATAGCAGATTTGAGGAGGCAGAAGAAAGGATTGGTGAGCTTGAAGAAATGGCCTCTGAAAGTGAACATACAATAGAACAAATGAAGAAAAGATTAGAAAACCTTGAACAAGGTCTCAGGGAACTAAAGGACAGCAAGAGGCATGCAAACTTACATGTCATGGGTGTCCCAGAAGGAGAAGAGAAGGGAAAAGGGGTAGAAGTAATATTTGAAGAAATAATGGTAGAAAATTTCCCAACCCTATTGAAGGACATAGATATCTATGTTCAAGAAGCACGATGTATTCCCATCTAAAAAAATCTGAATAGACCAACTCCAAGACACATACTAAACAGAATGTCAAATGCCAAAGACAAAGAGAGAATTCTGAAAGCAGCAAAAGAAAAGCAATTCATAACATAAAAGAAATACCCAATAAGATTAAGTGCTATTTTTCCACCAGAAGTCATGGAGGCAAGAAGACATCGGAATGCTATATTTAAGATACTGCAAGAGATAAACTTCCAGCCAAAAATCTTATATCCGGCAAGGTTATCTTTCAAAAATGAGGGCAACTTTAGAATATTCACAGATAAACAGAAACTGAGAGAGTTTGTAAGCAAGAGACCTGCTTTGCAGGAAATACTAAAGGGTGTGCTACAGCCTGAAAAGAAAAGACAGGAGAGAGAGGCCTGAAGAGAGTCTAGAAATGAAGATTATATCAATGAAAGTAACTAAATGTGTCAAAAGAGTGGTGAAAATAAAATATGACAGATAAAGCCTCAATATTCATTAATAAACTTAACCAATGATGTAAAGTTCTCATATTCAGAAAACTACAACTCATTGTTAAAAGAAAAAAAAAGAAAAAAAAAAAAAAAAAAAAAGACCTAAATAATTGGAAGAAAATTCCATGCTCATGGATTAAAAGACTAAATATCATTAAGATGTCAATTCTACTGAAATTGATATACAGATTCAATGCAATCTTGATAAAAATTCCACAAGCTTTTAAATAAATGGAAAACATGAATATCAAATTTATTTGGAAGGGTAAGGGATCCTGAATAGCCAGAAACATCTTAAAAAGGAAAAGTGAAGTTGGAAGACTCTCATTTCCAGACTTTAAGTCATATTATCTACTACAGTGGTAAAAAGAGCATGGTACTGGTATAAAGACAGACACATAGACCAATGGAACCAAACTGATGGTTAAAAAACAGACCCTCACATCTATGGTGAAGTGATTTTTGACTAGCCTGTCAAACCCACACAGCTTGGGCAGAACAGTCCCTTCAACAAATGGTGCTGAGAGAACTGCATATCCATAGCCAAAAGAGGGAAAGAGGACTCCTATCTCACACCTTATACAAAAATTAACTCAAAATCGATAAAAAAACTAAATATAAAAGCAAGAATCATAAAGCTTCTAGAAGAAAATGTAGGAATATATCTTCAAGACCTGGTGGTAGGTGGTGGATTCTTAAAGGAGATAAGAGGAGGATTGAGATGGACTACTGCTATTTAATGTATATAAAAGTTTTAATTAGCTTTACTGTAAAAGTGTGGAAATGTACAGAATTGATGGTAACACATTATAGTGAGTAACAGCTGGTTTATAAATGGTTGTGGCTGTAGTCTAGGGATGTAAATGCCAATTGACAGAAAGCTAGAGAATAATCTAGGGACTGAAACCACAGTAAACCCAGAGGTGGATGAGAATAGTGACTGATGGTACAGTTGCAAGAGTGTCCTTTGTGAGCTAGAGCAGATGTACATGAGTATTGCAGGGTGGTGGGAATGTGGAGAAGCATGAGAAAAACACAAGTAGAGTGACGTATGGAGTGTGGTTAACAATAATAATGTAATATTCTTGCATCTATGCCAAATATGTACTGTGTTGATAATGGGGGAGTATGGAAAATGTGTGGTACACTGTGGACCTGGTAATAATCAGATGATATTATCTCATAATCTATAACAAATATTCCACCCCAGTGTGGGGTGTTAATGTGGGGGGGGGTGTTTGGGAATTCTGTACATGTGCATGATTGTTTTGCAAATTTACAACTTCTGTCATGAAAATATATTTAAAAAAAAATAATAGGGTGGGTTGGGGGAAAATACACCAAATGTAAGATAAGGACTATAATTAGTAGTAAGATTTTGACAATGTTCTTTCATAATTTGTAACAAATGTCTCATGACAATGCAAGGTGTTGGTTGAGGGTTGATGTATGGGACCCCTGTATGATGTTATGAATGTTTGCTTTGTAAGTTCACAACTTTTACTCTACACTTATTGTTTATGTATGTTCAAGTATAAATGACATAAATAATAATAATAATAATAGGGTGGGTTGGGGAAAATACTTTGGTTAGTAGTAGTATTTTGAGGATGCTCTTTAATCATTAAAACCGTTTCACAACAAAGCAAGGTATTGGTGGTAGGGTGAGGTATGACAGCCCTGTATGTATGTTTGTTTTATAAGTTCACAAGTATTACTATATACTTATTGTTTATGTATGTTCATGTATGAGTGATATACTTTAATAAATTGAAAAAAAAGAGACTGAGGTGGACAGAGTTGAGGATCACATATATCTGCTATCCACAGATGTGTGCTGTATTTGATATGGCCATTGTGGCATTGTATTTAAAGCTTGACCTCTGGAGCAATACTTGGAAAAATCCCAGCTCAGCCACCTACTTGCATTCCTTGGTAAAACTTATATAATTGGGGAATGTGGCAATGGACTAAAAGACAGAGCTGAATGCTCTTACCAAAACAACAGAGAAAGATCCAAAAGCTGTCTGAGGGACCTGCTTTGGGGGCAGCAGACCAGACCAGTGCTATACATCTCCCAGGAGGGGAGGGATAGAGAGATAAAGAAGCTGAAATGACAAACATGAGTTATCAAGCCCCCTTGGCAGCTGGGAAGTGCTCTCCCCCCCTACCCCCAAGATATTAAGCTGGGTAAAATACCTGGCTCACTGCAGATGACTGAGAGGGGAACAGCCACCGTTCTCCCTGTCAGCTGTTTCAAGGGAAAAGGGAGGGGAGGTTGGGGTGCTTTTCTTCAGTGAATTCGGCCAGCAGAGCCCACTTTGAATTTGTGATCTGGAGGGTCAACACAGGAACACAGGAAAGCCAAGACTGAAACACTGCTATGGAAAGGTGCTCTGACCAGCACAATCTGCTGGCTAGCCTGGAAATTGCATGGACAAAAACTGCTTTCCGTGTCCAATCCCTGGGAGAAAATCTGTGCCCCAGTAGTGAGTCCATGGCCCCATTATGAAAACTTAAGCTGGGCAATTTCAAAGACTGAACCAAATAGCAAAGAAGAGCTGTGGGGAAAACAAAAACAAAAACAACAATAGGCAAGAGCGAGAAACTAACCATCAGAATAAATTAACCAGCATATTCAGGTGCCTAGACATCAGCAAAAAATTGCAAGGCATAATAGGAAATGGGAAGAGATTACCCAGCCAAAAGAACAAACCAAATATCCTGAAGAGATACAGGATTTAATACAATTAATCAGTGATAATCACACAACTCTCCTAAATCACTTAAAAAAATTTAAAGGAAATATGACTAAAGAAATAAAAGATATTAAGAAGACATTGGAAGAGCATAAAGAACAATTTGAAAGCTTACCAAGAAAAATAACAGACCTTATGGGAATGAAAGATCTGATGGATGAGATTAAAAATACATTAGAGTCACATAAGAGTAGATTTGAATTGCTTGAAGACAGAATTAGTGAGTTCTAAGACAGAACATATGAACTGGAAAAGACAGGGCAACAGAAAGATGAGAATGAAAAAAAATGGAACAGAGTCTCAGGGAATTGAATGACGATGCAGAATGCACAAACATTCACATTATTGGTGTCCCAGAAGTAGAAGAGAATAGAAGAGAGACAGAAAGAATATTTGAGGAAATAATGACTGAAAACTTCCCAACTCTTGTGAAGGACATAAATATCAATATTCAAGAAGGACAGCATACTACAAAGAGAATAAATCTGAATAGACCTGTCCCAAGATACCTACTATTCAGAATGACAAATAGCAGAGATAGAGAATTCTGAAAACAGCAAGAGAAAAGCAAAGTGTCGTATAGAAGGGGAACTCAATAAGATTAAATGCCCACCTCTCATCCGAAACCATGGAGGAGAGAAGAAAGTGGTATGATGTAGGTGCTGAAAGAAAAAAATGCCAGCCAAGAATTCTGTATCCAGCAAAGCTGTCCTTCAAAAATGAGGGTGAGGGAAGTGGATGTGGCTCAAGTAATTGAGCTGCCACCTATCACATGGGAGGTCTTGGGTTCAGTTCCTTATGCCTCCTAATAGAAGATGAGCAAGACAGTGAGCTGATGATGGGCAGACGTGGTGAGCTGGCACAATAAGATGATGCAACAGGAGACAGAAGGAGGAAAACATAATGAGAGACACAACAAAGCAGGGAGAGTAGGTGGCTCAAGTGATTAGGTGCCTCCCTCTCACATCAGAAGGTTTGGTTCCTGGTGGATCCTAAAAAAAACAAGGATGGTGAATAGACACAGAAAGTGCAAACAACAAGGGGGTGGTGAGAAATAAATAAATAAAATGAATCTTTAAAAGCAAATGAGGGTGAGTTCAAAGTGTTCACAGACAAAGAAAAGCTTATCGAATATGTATCAAAAGATCAGATTTGCAAGAGATACTAAAGGGAGAGCTGCAGCCTGAAAGGAAAAAACAAGGGTGAGAAATTTGGAGAAGAATTTAGAAATGAAAATTATTAGGAAGGGTAAACTGAAGGATGAGAAGAGAGACAATAGAATGATATGAGAACATACAGCCAATGGACAAAATGGATGAAGTAATGCCTTTAACAGTAATAACACTGTCAGTGGATTGTACTCCCTAATCAAAAGACATAGTCTGATAGGATGGATAAAGAAATATGCGCTGTCTATATGTTGTCTACAAGAGACCCATCTCAGAATTAAGGACACAACCAGCTTAAAAGTGAAAGGCTGGATAAAGGTATTCCATGTAAATAGTAACCAAAAAAAGAGCTGGAGTAGACCTGATAAATGTAAAATAAGCACATTATGGTATATGAACAATAATTACTCAGTGCAACTGGAAAATTTTTCCTGTGATCAGTATTCTGTAATTTTTTTTCACTTGCTTTTAGTTGAGGAGGACTGGAGTAGAAATATATTTTTTGGATAGTTCATTTTTCTTTAACCCTTTCTTATTCATACTCTTTAATCAAAATAATCTATCTGGATCAATAATGATTTAGCATGATTAATGGTGAACAACATTTTGAGTTTTCTGCCTCATAAAATTATGAGTTGGCAAATTGTTATCTGGTATAATTTATTCCAATATGGTGTGAAGTATTCCCAAATAGGAATTTGATTATCTAGAAAGAGTTATGGCCTAGCTGGAAATTAAATAACTAAACCAATAATTTATTTCATTCTTAGAGATTATTATGTCCAATAGTTAGAGCTGTAATATAAAAATTAGAATTATGTTATCATTAATTTCTATTATGTTTGAATGACTATTTACATTTATAAAGGTTTATACTTTTTACACTTGATTAGTTTTTATAATTGGTTATATTTCTGGCCTTGCACTCTGTTTTAAAATTCGTAATTTCATTCAATCTCTTTTTCTGTTTATTTTACAATTTTGCAATAAAGCACTTTTAACAGCTAAAAAAAAACACCCTTGAGTATACACTTTGGACCGATCAGATGGTATGTGAATACATCTCAATAAAACTGCTTAATAAACAAATAAATAATTACACAAGAACATCCAGAAATAGTAGCTATGTACAGCAGGGGAAACAGAGAGACTGAGAGATGAGGAATTTTCTAGTTTGTTTGATTTTGTTTATTATTATTGAAATAAATAAAATGCTTTAATAATAATTGAAGTGATGAATGCACATCTATGTGATTATACCAAATACCATTGATTGTACACTTTGGATACTGTATGCTTTATTAATATGTATCAATAAAATTGATTTTTTAAAAAAATTATGATGTAACCATTCTAAAAAAAAAAAAAAGTATTGCCTTGTACACAGAGATTGTGGTCCAAAGGAATTTGTTGGGATTTTCTTTGCACTTTTGTCACACTCAAATTCTGTTAATGATCAGTGCATGTTTGAAAATAATATGTACTTCCTCTTTATTATAAAATTTTAAGTGTGTATATCCATACAAAGAAAGATATTCTGTATGATCATGCTTGAAATTTTTGTTATTCAAAATCTTTGTATCCTTACTTCTATTTTTCTAAGCCATCTGTTGTTTCCTAATGTGGTAAAGTCTCCCACCATGACTTTGAGAAATGGTGCATCTGTCAATTTTGTTTTAAAAAAAAGCTATAGAACTACTCTTTCTTCCATTTAGGGAAAATAATAGAAACAATTCATAGAGTTCTTAGAAGTGAATGGATTCAATATAAGTACACTTATATGTCCTGACTATATTCAGACAGTTTTAATATCAAAGCAACACCTTACATTGCATTGTGACAACTTTTGCTTCACCATACTCATTTCCTATTTTGAGTATTGGTGCCCTTTTTTGCTTGAATCTATTACAATACTTTTTATTGCCTCCTCCAAGAGTCTAGGTTTTGTTGTTCAATAATGTAAGAACTAGCCACACATGGCTATGAAATTTAAATTAATTAAATTAAAAAAACCCAACAATTTAGTTCTTCAGTAGCAATAGTCAGATTTTCAGTTCCCAATACCCACATGTGCCCCATGGCTTCTGTAATGCATTTCTTGAGTAATTGTAGAATTTGTTACATTTTTTTTTTAGAAATTAGGAAGTATTTTATTGTCAAAACAAGTCAGAAACTCAAGCATAACCAATGATAAGTTAAGTAGGCCAATATATAGTATTTCATACGGAGGCCCTTTCAGCAAACCAAAACTTAAATAAATTTCTGTCTCTTGTAAATGCTCCTTTTTCAAGAATCTGTAATCTGAGAAAAACCAGTCATAACTCACCATGTCCCTTTTTCTTCTGTGGATTATTTCCTCTAAGTCAAGTTTACGCCAAGTAAGGAAAACTATCATTTAGCAGTCAATAAGATTATTTTCTTTAAGACTACCTTGTTCAACCTATATGAGCCTTGCTCTTGGGTTGAATGTTGCCGAATTCAATAATCACTTAATAAATGTGTGAGATCCAAAGAACGAATTTCCTGTGGATTTTTGTTTTCTTACAGTTTTGGTGTTGAGAAGAGAATGCAAAGGTGCTGCTGAGGACTCTGGAGACAAAAAAGACAGAAAAAGCCTCCTATTGAATCCTTTGAGTTCTCTGTGTTCCCTACCAGCTCCAAAATTTATGGGTGAGTCCCTCTTGGATCTGCTCTCCCAGGCTTTGTGTGTTTGAGCTCTTCAATCTCCCTAGTTTTCAATCCAAAGATCAGCAGGTCAATCTTATTGATGAGAAAATTGAAATTTTGTGCCTCTGTCTCTAGATTTCTGGTGCGGTCCACAATTTCATTTTTGCTACTGTTGGCTTTTTTGTCCTGTGCACAAGGTAAGAAGCAAAATTATAAAGGTGGTATCCTCAGGCTCTTAAAATTTTGTTTCTCCACCATCTGGCACTCTGGCAAATTATATGGTCAAAGATCATGGGGCTGAAAGTTGTGCGTATCTAACAAAATGGCAAAATCTCACCAAAGATAACCTAGAATTTCAATGTTCATTATGGTACTCATTTGTAATACACAAACTTACCCATCTCAGAAATGCACTCCAGAAAGGGAGATTCCAAACCAAACAGTCAAGTGGAATGCCTCTTTGACCTGGGTAGCCTTGTCAAGCAGGGCTAATTTAATATTACTAGTCAAATTTAAATAGGAGTGTCTTTGGTATTATCAATGTAAGTAGAACATAAGCATATGAGTTCATTCTACCTAGGTGTGCTCTTCCTAAATTTTAGAGGATAACTGATGAAATTAGCATTTTATCTGCTAGATATTTTTTAAAAAAGATTTTATTTATTTTTATCCATTTTAATCCCCCCCTACCCTTCCCCCCCATTTTTACTGTTTTGTCTGTTCGTTGGGCAATTCTCTGTGTTCGTTTCCTGTCCTCTCTTCTCATCCTTCTCCTCCTGTCTTCACCGGGATTTGATCCTGGGAACCTCCGCTGTGGGAGAGAGGCATTCTGCCACCTGCGCCACCTTAGTTCCTGTTTTTTGGCGCATCTTGTGCTCTCCCTTTTGTCACTCTCCTGTTATGTCATCATCTTGTTGCGTGGCTCGGCGGGGCCTGGCATGCTGGCACGTGGGGCCTGGTGGTGCGCCCATGCAGGACTTGGCAGTGTGCCTGCATGTGGGACCTGGTGGCCAGCACACCTTCTATATTTTTCTTTATTTTACCGGTAGGACCGGGGATCGAACCTAGGTCCCTCCATATGGGAGATGGATGCCCAACCATTTGAGCCATATCCACCCCCCTGCTAGATCTTTATGATGATGAAAATGTAAATTTATATTTAAAAGAATAATATTGCTTTTAAGGATGTTAGCTTTAAGATAGCTTCTAAGCTCTCTTTGATATCAAATATGTAAGAGCTGCAAGATGTGTTTTGTTCAGGGAAAAGAAAATAGTTTTGTCTTAAAATAAAATAACAGATTGTTGCAGAATGAGAACAGGAATATGTAGGACAATTGAGAATGGATGTAGAAAGTTGTAGAAGGTTTTCAGGAAAAGAATTTTATTTGGCATGGTCAAGGTTGGCTAAGATTTGATAGGTATATAAAGTTTTTAGGAATTTTCTTATCAGAAAATATCTTTATGCCAATGTAGAATTTCATTTTCTCTCTATTATAATACTTTTCTTGGATTATTGGTCTGCTCTTAATAGGAAGTTACAAAATATTTTTCTCCAGTATCTTAGTAACTTGGTTCAAAGGCAAACAGTCTGTATCCACATTTTAAGAGGATATAGTGTGTCTCACGTTTTAGGTTGCTCTTTTACAATGACAAATGATGCTGGGTATATGTGTGAATTTTGCCAATGGCATACCTAAATTGATGAGGTGTCTTGTTAGTCATTTTTCAATATTGATCTATATGGCTTTTTAAAAATTTTTTCCAATACCTCTTTAGATATATTTCTTTTATGAAACTTCCTCCAGTGTAGGGTAATTGTCTTTTCTCTTTTCATTCTGTTAATAGTGTCTTCCATAGTCTTATTTATTTTTTAAAATAAAGTCCCATTACCATTTTTTTTTCTTTCATGACTCTTAATTTAGAGGCTGCATATAAAAACTCTAAGTTCG
>JAKSZT010035599.1:306912-326130 GCA_026826555.1 Tolypeutes matacus | reverse complement strand
TTTTTTGTGTCAAGCTTATTTAGAAGCATTTCCCCCCTTATTATTCAGTGTATAGATTATATCTTTAGTTTGTAACTATTTTCTGATTTTATTTCCTTCTTAATAGGGACTGTTGGCTATCCTTTTCAAAATTTTGAAGTTTTCCTCCATCTTATTTTTATAATCACTTTTATGCCAGGTCTATGTGCTTTTTAGAGATAGATTTGTCCTGGGTGAGTCCAATGACCTGGAGAGTAGGTGTTGCAACTCTGTTGACATGCAGGACCCAACTTGCACAAGGTCCATGAGCTCTATAAAAATAGCTTTTCTTTTTTAAGATGTGGTACTTTTGTAATGCATTTGTTGAATAATTGTAGAATTCATTATATATATATATATATTTTTTTGAGAAAATAGTAATAATTTTAAAGTCAAAACAAGTCAGAGAGTCAAGTGTAACCTATGATAAATAAGTTAGGTGTGCCCGATATGGAGTCTCTCATGTTAAGCCCATGCGGCAAACCAAAACTTAACTAAATTCCTGTCTTTTATGAGTGCTCCTTTTCCTAGAACCTGAAATCATACTCTCCACCTCCCTTTTTCTTCTGTAAATTATTTCCTCTAAATCAAGTTTAAGCTAAGGAGGGAAAACTATCCTTTACCAATCAATAAGATTATTTTCTTTAAGAGTACCTTATTCAACCTAAATGAGCCTTGCTCTTGGGTAGAATGTTGTCTAACTCATTAATCACTAAATCTGTGAGATCCAAAAAAAAAAAAAAAAAAAAAAAAGATTTCCTGCATTTTTTTCATTTTTTTCACACTTTTAATGATGAAAACAGAATCCAAACGCTGCTGCTGAGGATTCTGGAGACCAGAAAGACAGAAAAAGCCTCCTGCTGAATCCTTTGAGTTCTCTGTATTCCCCACCATCTCCAGAATTTATGGGTGAGTCTCTTTTGGAGCTGCTCTCCCAGTCTTTGTGTGTTTGAGCTCTTCGATCTCAGTAGCTTTCAGTCCAAGGGTCAGTGGGTCAATCTTCTTGATGATTAAATTAAAATTTTGAGCCTGAGTCTCTAGACTTATGGTGCAGTCCACAATTTCACTTTTGCTACTGTTGACTTTTTTCCCCCTGTGCACAAGGTAAGAAGCAAAATGATAAAGATGGTATCCTCATACTCTTAAAATTTTGTTTCTCCACCATCTCGCACTCTGGCCTTTTATATGGTCAAAGATCATGGAGCTTGAAGCTGTGCCTATGTAACAAAATGGCAATATCTCACCAAAGACAACCTCTAATTTCAGTGTTCATTATGGTAGTAATTCCTAATACACATTATCCAACTCAGAAATGCACTCCAGAATGGGAGCTCCCAAACCAAACAGTCGAATGGAATGCCTGTTTACCTGGGTAGCCTTGTCAAAAAGGGCTAATTTAATATTACTAGTCAAATTAAAATAGGTGTGTCTTTGGGATTATCATTGTAAGTAGAACATAAATATATAAATTATTTCTACCTGAGTGTGTCTTCCTAAATTTTAGAGGATTACTGATCAAATTAGCATTTTAGCTTCTAGATCTTTATGATGAAGAAAATGTAAATTTATATTTAAAGAATAATTGTGTTTTTAAGGATGTTAGCTTAAGACACCTTGCAAGATCTCTTTGATAACTTAAATATTTGGGGCATGCAAGATGTGTTTTGTTAGGGGAAAAGAAAGTAGTTTTGTCTTAAAGTAACAGGTTGTTATAGAATGAGAAACAGGAATACGTAGGGCAATTGAGAAAGGATAATAGAAAGTTGTAGAAGGTTTGCAGATAAGGAATTTTATTTGGCTTGGTCAGGGTTGGCTAAGATTTGATAGTTACATGATATATTTTATTTATTTTTAATTTTTAAAAAAATTTATTTTTTATTGTGGGTAAAAATCAAATTTTTTCACAATACATACCAATATTTGTAAAATTATATATAAATATATATGCATATATGTGCATTTGCTTACAAAAATGTTATATATATATATATACACACATACACATACACATTTTAAGAGGTGCTTAGATTACCTAAATATTACATGGAACCTACAGGGATTCCCATTTTTTAATTTTTTTATTCTTTTGAGGTAACAGCACAGTGGATTGAACTCAGGACCTCCTATGTGGGAAGGCACTGCTCAACCACTGAGCCACATTGGCTTCCCTGAGTTTGTAGTTTCATTTGTTTGCTTATTATTTGCTTTTCTTTTTAGGAGATACCAGAACTAGAACTGGGATCTCCAATGTGGGAAGCAGTTCCTCAGTTACTTGAGCAACATCCACTCTCCTATATAAGGTTTTTAAAGAGTTTTCTTATCAGAAAATATCTTCATGCAAAAGTAGAATTTGTTTTCTCTCTTACAAGTGTGGATTGAAGTTTACATTATAGTTTATGCTCTCTCCCACCCAATTCTGTAGCTTATGGCAAGATATATAATGGACTGCTTTCTGTCATTGCAATGTCACTCAGTAGAATTCCCATGTCTTGAAAATGCCCCTGCATTACACCTGTTTTTCCCTCTCCCCACCCTCAGACTCTCCAGTGGCCACTGCCTCCACAACCATGATAAAATTCTTCCATTGCTAGAATCACAATAAATCTATAGTAGAATACCAGTAAGTCTACTCTAGTCCATTGTTCATTCCCCAACCTGAGGATTCTGGGATGGTGATGTCCACTCCACCTCTAATTGAGAGGAGACTGTGATCCATTAGGGCTGATGGATGGGACTCTCTTGCTTGCAGTTGAAGAATATCTCGATTCCTTGGTATGGTAGTTGTCCATCATCACCTCCTTGTTAGTTGTCCTGGGTGAGATCAATGAACTGGAGAGTACAGGTTGCATCTCTATTGAGATTCGAGGCCCATCTGGCACATGCACAGCCCAAAGATTTAAGTCTATTGGACGTACACCTACCAACTCTAGTACTTATTATAGGTTCAAATACAAGAACAGAAGAGCCATGTGTAGGTAAACCGCAACTAAGTCCAACTCTGTCACCCTAGGGTGCATAAATTCCAAAGTTGAACCCACTGGCAAGACACCAAACTCTCTAGCTATCTGTCCTGATAGTGTCTGGATGTCTCCAGAGCCCTCAGGAACCCTGCTATTTGGGATAGTATCTACTTTGGCAGTCAGTGAGATCCTGCTGAGAAGTGCATAAGCGTAACCTCTGGAATGCACTCCTGACTCACTTTGAAGTCTCTTAGCCATATAAACTCATTTGTCTTTCATTTTCTCCCTTTTGGTCAAAGTCTTTTTCCAGTTGCATTGCTAGTTGCTGCTTGGTAGTAATCCCTCAGTGCCAGGGAGGCTCATCCCTGGGGCCCATGTCCCATGCTGGGGGGAAGGTAATGTATTTATATGCTGAGTTTGGCTTAGAGAGAGGCCACATTTGAGCAACAAGGAGGCCCCCAGGAGACAACTCTTAGGCACCCTATATTACTTGGATAAGTTTCTATTTCAATAGTAAAGGTTGAGGGGAGTGGAGTGGAGTGGAGTCTGGGAGGCTGCTCCGCAGGGGATGGATGGATCATTGTTCGTGGAAACTTTCCCAGGGGCACCAGTGCTGAGGCCGTGATGCTGGGGCTCTCTGGTCAGCTGCTTTGGGCCACCACTTCACTGGCCGCACTCTGTGTGCTGTGCGCAGCTGAGAACACCACCTTCACTCTGACCACGATTAAACCCACTTTGCCGCCCACCACCAACAAAACCCTGACGTCCCTGATGATCCCCACTCCGGCCACTATTCCGGCCACCACTCCAGCTCCAGAAACTTGCGAAAGCTACAAATGCTTATCCTGTGTTAATGCTAGCGTTGCTAATACTACTTGCTCCTGGATAGAATGTAAAGAAGATAAGGGCTACAGATTACATAATTTAACAATTAGTGATTGCCATGTGGTGAATGGCACAGAACTCTGTTCTGATCCTACTGCTGCTCTGCTGCCAACCATTTCTACAGCCCAAATCACAACAACTCTGCTTTCCTCTACTACAGCTTCCCCCATAGTCCCTAGGTCAGATACAACAAATACCACTGTGACTCCAAACTCACAACCTGCATGGAAGTCTACCTTTGATTCAGCCAGTTTCATTGGAGGAAGTGTCCTTGTCTTGGGTGTTCAGGCTGTAATTTTCTTTCTTTATAAATTCTGCAAATCTAAAGAATGAAATCACCACACTCTGTAAAACACCATCAAAGTAGCACAGACTGACAGTTCATTCATGTAATTCACTGAAACCAAAATATTATCTTTCAAGATGTCCCACTTGGAAGATGCTATTCCAGGATCTTTAAGTTTCTAAAGGATGCATATGGGATAATTTGGAGCACAGTCCTTGAAAAACAGGTTCATTCATTTTGCTCAATGGGAGTAATTAAAATATTCTTCAGGAATCCTATGGCTGTCTTCTTTTATTTTAAATGGCTGCTGCTGTGGAATTATGTTCTCTCTTCTTGACATGCCAAATGTAACTTTTTGTAAGTGATTGAAAATATTGTCTGTCCTGCGCAAATACCCTCATGACTCTTTTGGCAGTTTAAATTTAGTCATTTTAAAGCTTGAATGCTGCGTTACTTTCATCCTAACTCAAGATATAGTTTAGCGACCAGAATTGAGAAGAATATGTCAAATAAGCATCAATCAGGTAGATTTTTGGCTATCATTTAAAAAATGGAATAAATTTATAAATTTAATAGCACTAAACTGTATCCTTAGAGTAAACTTTTGTGCTTGATAAGTTATTTTTTCTACATTAGAAATAAGATGCCACAGAGAGAATTACATTCCAGATTTAATGAAATGAAGGGATACAAACTATTAATGTATAGCAGGTTATTCATACATGTAAAGCACCTTATATCATTGAGAAAATAAAGAACAGTGCCTTAAAAGACAGACTAAAAGGTAGGTAGACTGTAACTTTTAACTGTTGGTGATTTGTTCTTTCACATTAAGGAAGGTAAGGGTTGGTTCTGAGGATTTAACTGTTGAAATGAACATTAGTAAACTTGCTTTGATATACTATACTCTTACTATTTATTTGAAAGTTTGTCTACTTCAGAGCTGAATAACAACGTTTAGGATGTTACACAAAGTTGAAAGCATTAGTGTATTAAGCCTCCCAACATATTTCTTATGGCTGTTAAAAAAGTATAATTAGAGATATAATTGGTTTAATTACATTTCCTATGTACTTCAAAAAAGTATTTTAACATTTTACCTTGGAAGAATTTCCACCAAGCTTTCTTGAAAAGTAACTTTCATGAGACTAGAAGGTAATCGCTTTCAGAATTATTTACTAAGTCTTTAAGGAGAAAGTCATTGTAAGTTTTCAGGCAACAAATGTGACCAGTGTAATTTCAGAAAATCTAAGGCTTTTTGGTTGATTAGACTACTGTAGATCTTTAATATTATTGTTTTATGACTACCCTATGTGAATAGGTTGAACTTGCTTTCTTTATTCTTCTCTCCCTTCCTTTCTTGTTGGTTTCAATTCCTGTAATCTAATAAGCATGCATACTTTTATGACTATAATTTTTTTTATGAAGCACTAGTTTTGTGTGTTTTTTTTTTTTTTTTTTTTAAGTTTAAACAGATTTTTAAAGGGTTACTTTTCCTCAGCCTTTGACATATTAGATTAGTTCAGAGGCTTAAGTTAGTTTAAAATGGGCCTTTTGTTTTTCTAGATTATCATTAAAGTTTTTTCATTTTAGTTTCTTTAGACAGTAGTGGCTCAGCTTACTTGGTTTTCAATATTTTATAGTGGGAAAGACAAATTGCTTTGGTTCATTTCATAAAGTGAAAAACTCCTTGCATTTATTTAGGTAATTATATTAAAGGGTCTTAAAATGAAGATTTACTGTTTTTCTGTTTCTTGTTGGTACAGATAAAGTTTGTTTTACTTGCACATTTGTACATACACCTAATATTTTCAAGTGCCTTGTTTAAAATCTCTGGATTGGAAAAAAGTTTTCCTCATATTTTTGTGTTTCCGTTATTAGTAATATTCTAGGTACCTCACAAAATTTATTATGGTTCCATGGCTGTTAGATCTATGGTGCCATGGCTGTGAGTGGTATAAGCTCTAAAAGTGCATTTGGAAATAAACAGAATTTCCCTTCTACCCCAAAGTGGCAAAAATTAGATACAATGGTATAATTGTCATTTACCTGGATAATGAATACCTTGCCATACATTAATGTCAACACAAGTGGCAAATTTTATGAAAGTGTAGCTTGATTTGACACCTGTCACCTTCTGTGATTTTGAGCACCACTCTGACAAAGAAATCATCATAAGAAAGTTAGATTAAGCAAATCTGTAGAGGAGCTCTTGCAACAACTCCCAGCTTTTTGGACTAATTTCTTCCTCCTCCCCTTTCCTTTAGCAATTTAATATCTTGAGCCATTAATGATTTTTTTTTAAATCCAGAAGGTATGTAGAAACCTTTTCAGATTTTTCATCTGATTTGCATGCAGGTGTATTTCTGTCAGGTACCTTATTTTATCTTATGGATGTTTGTTGCACAGACAGACATGGCTGTATTTAGAAATTTCTATTTCAGTTCACTCAAAACTGCAAAACCAATCTGTATCACGTACCAAACTGAGTTAAAACAAATCTACATGTTTATTAAAAAAAAAAGAGTAAAGGTTCATAAGCACAGTCATCAAAATCAAGGGCTCATCAATGGACCATCCTCTTTCACTAGTCATTTCCCCTGTACTTGTGGATTCTTGGTGTTCCTTTAGAGGATGAGGCAGAGCTCCCCAGAATAGGAATTTGATATTCCTTCGGTTATTGTTAGATCTCCATCCACTGTGACAATGCCCCACGAGTATATTTTAACGCATTTATATGCCTTATATGTGTGCTCAGGTGAACTTCCTCCCATGTATCCCCCCTCACTGACACCCTGCACCAGTGGTCCTCCCCTGTCACAGTTGTAACCATTCTGTGATCCAAAACTTATTCAAAATTGAAGCCAATAAAATAGCCAAATACAATTAATGAGAAAGCGAAATAATAATGACAGTTTTAAAAATAAGAAATAAAATCTTAAAAAATTTAAAAAACTAGAAAAATATTAGGGATAATAGAAGCTAATGAAAAAATGTTAAAATTTTTTTTAACATTTTGCCTTTCATCACTGTAAGATCTGTTGTCCTATATGTGCAGTGACATTTTCTTCCCTTTATTCCGCAAGCGTCTTACTTTATTCATTTTGCATTCAAAGAAGTTTCAGGTTACAGAAAAGTCACATACCGAATACAGGGGACTCCCTTATACCCAACATCCTCCCCCTTTTTCCCCTTCCCCTATTAATAACATTTTATATGTAGATGGTATGTTTGTTACAGCTGATGTACAAATATTGAAATATAGCTACCAACCATGGTCAGTGGTTTACATTATGGTTTACATTTTGGACCATCCACTTTTATAAAATTTGATGTAATTTAACATGGCCTGTATCCATCATAGCAAGATCCTGTAGAATGCTTCCATTGCCCCCTAAATACCCCCTGTTCCATCTATTCTATTCCTTAATCCCATTGCCCTCGGTACCCAAGGCAACCACCAGGCTTCACTCCTTGAAGAACAAGATTCATAGTTACTTGCAGCAACACTGAGGGATTGGCACACTGATATGTCCTCCCATATTAGGCACTGGCCATGCTCTCGAGATACTCTTGCCCATCTATTTGGGAACATAGTGGGCCTCCCCAGAATGGGGTCCACTATCTTTCCACTCATTATGTGGGTCTCTACTCCCTGATATAACACACTACGGCAAGATGAACACTCACAAACTCCCTAGAAGCCTGTCCCAGGTGTGCCCTGTCCTGAATGCCCCCTGCATCCAACATCCCAATCCAGCAACCTCACTTGCCATATTGCCAACAGAGCATTTCCAACATTGTAGTTTCAACCATGTAACTGCCAATCCCCAGTGTTCACCTGCTCACTCCCTGAACCCTGCCCCCAGTTCCATGGACAGTCCAACCCACCCTCCCCACCCCACCCCTGTGACAAATTAGCACCACCCAACCCAATAGCATTATTACACCACTGTCATGTCTCTCCACTCTACAACTCCACACTTCCACCTTATCATAGATTTTGCCTGCATGGGCGTTGACTCACAACCTTCTTCTCCCTTTCTATTTCCTGTAAATCTATCTTCCAGACACTAGCTCAGTTTGCTTAATTCATATCAGTGAGGTCATGTAATATTTGTCCTTCAGTGCCTGGCTTGCTTCACTCAACATAAGGTCCTCAAGATTCATCCATGTTATCCTGTGTTTTAATACTCTATTTCTTCTTACAGCTGAGTAATATTCCATTGTATGTATATACCACAATTAGTTTATCCATTCATCTCTTGAAGGGCATTTGGGTTGATTCCAACTTTTGGCAATAGTGAATAATGCCGCTATGAACATTGGTGTGCATATATCTGTTCGTATCCTTGCTTTCAATTCTTCTGGGTATATACTCAACAGTGGAATATTGGATCATATGGCAGTTCTATAGTTAGTTTTCTGAGGAACCACCAAACTGTCCTCTGCAATGGCTGCACCATTCCCCATTCCCACCAGCAATGGATGAGAGTTCCCATTCCTCCACATTCTCTCCAACACTTATAGCCCTCCTTATTTTTTTAATAGCTGCCCATCTAATGGGAATAAGAGGATATCTCATTGTAGATTTGATTTGCATTTCCCTAATAGTTAGTGATGTTGAGCATCTTTTCATATGCTTTTTAGCTATTTGTATTCCTTCTTTGCAGAAGTGTCTATTCAAATCACTTGGCCTTGTTTTAAATGGGTTGTTTGTCTTTGTATTTTAAATGTGTAGGATTTCTTTATATATGCAGGATATTAGGCCTGTATCAGATATATGGATACTAAAGATTTTCTCCCATTGAGTAGGGTGGCTTTTCACTTTCTTGACAAACTCCTTCGAGGTGCAGAAGTTTTTAATTTTGAGGAGATCCCATTTATCCATTTTTTCTTTTGCCACTCTTGCTTTGGATGTGGAGATCATGAAACCATTTCTTATTATATGGTCGTCTAGATGCTTCCCTACAATATATTTCAAAGTCACTATGGTTTTGGCTCTTTTATTTGTTTGTTTGTTTGTTTGTTCATTTATTTATTTTTTAAATCATTTTATTTTTTTAAAAGCTACTTAGATTACATAAATGTTACACAAAAGATATAGGGATTCCCACTTCCCACAATCTCCCACATAAACATCCTTCATTAGTGTGGCACATTCATTGCAATTGATAAACACATCCTGGGGCTTTGCCATTAAGCATGGATCATAGTTCACATTGTAGTCTACACCCTCTCCCACACAGTTCTGCATGTTATGTGGTGATATAGAATGACTTATATCTGTTGTTGCAATGTCATCCAGGATGATGCCCAAGTCCATAAAAGCCCCTATATTACATCTATTTTTTTCCCTCTCCCTACCCCCAGAGCCTCCAGTGGCCACTGGCTCCACATCAATGTTGGAATTTCTTCCATTGCTAGAATCACAATATGTCTCTAGTAGACTACCAGTAAGTCCACTGTAGTCCATAGCTCTTCCCCCAATCCTGAGGATTCTGGGATGGTGATGTCCACTCCAATTCCAATTGTAAGGGGACTTATATTGCATGGGGAAGATGGATGGGAGTATCCTGCCTGCAGAAGCAGACTCTCTCTGTTCCCTGGGACAGCTGTTGTCCATCATCATTTCCCAGCCAGTTGTCCTGGGTGAGTCCGGTGAACTGTAGAGTAGGTGTTGGAGCTCCACTGAGGTTCCAGGCCCATCTGGCATGTGGAAAGCCCAGAGACTTGAGTCTCTGGACATAGACCTACAAACTCCAGCACGAAGTATAGGTTTAAATAGAAGGGGCAGATGAGACATGTGCAGGGAAGATACAATTGAGTCAGGCTCTGTCACTCTCAGGAGCACAAACTCCAAAGTAGGGCTCACTGGCAAAGCACCAAACTCTGGAGCTATCCACCCTGGTCATAGGACCTGGGTGCCTCCAGAGCCCTCAGGAGTTCCACTGGTTGAGGTGGTATCCACTTTGGAAGTCTATGAGTTCTTGCTGAGATGTGCATAAGCATTATCTCTGGGATGACCTCCTGACTCACTTTAAAGTCACTTAGCCAAATAAACTCATTTGTCTTTACCTTCACTCTTTTACTTGAGGTCTTTTTCTGGTTGCATTGCTAGTTGGTGCTTCATAGCAGTCTCTTGGTGCCTGGGAAGCTTATCCCCAGGAGTCATGTCCCACATTGGGGGGAAGGTAATGCATTCATATTCTGAGTTTGGCTTAGAGAGAGGCCACATTTGAGCAACAGGGAGGCACTTAGGAGGCAACCCTTAGATACCCCATAACAATAGCCTGAGTTTCAATTTCAAGAGCAAAGACTCATAAGCCTAGTCATCAATATCAAGGGCCCATCACTGGATCATCCTCCTTCGCCAGTCCCTGTCCCTGCACTTGGGGGACTGTTGCTGCTCCCTTAGAGAATATGGCAGAGCTCTTCAGGATGGGAATTCAGTATTCTCTCATTTATTGTGTGAGTCTCCACCCACTGTGACAATGCCCATGGACACTTGAACATTTTTATATACCTTATATGTATGCTCAGGTGAACTTCCTCCCATGCATTCCCCATTCCCTGACACCCCTCACCAATGATCCTCATCCCCCCCAGTTGTAATAACCCTTTTGTGATCCAAAGCTTCTTCAAAGATGAATCCATTACAATAGCCAAATAGAATTAACAGGAAAATAAAATAATAATGATAATTTTAAATATAAGAGATAAAATATATTAAAAATTTAAAGAAACTAAAAGTAAAATAAAATTAGAAGATTAATTTCATTAATCTTTAAAAAAAGTGAAAAAAATATTTTTAAAAATTTGTTTTGACATTTTGCCTTTCATCACTGCAATATCTGGTGTCCTGTCTGTATCGTGGCACCTTCCCCCACTCAATCCCCAGTGTCTCACTATTTTTCATTTTGTTTTCAAAGAAGTTTTAGGTCACAGCAAAGTCAACACAGAACACAGGAGATTCTCATATACCCAACATCCTCCTCCTTTCCTCTCCCCCATATTAATACCTTTTTACATGTAAATGGTAGCTTTGTTATAACTGATATACAAATAGTGAAACAGCTACTAAACATGGTCAATGATTTACACTATGGTTAATATTTTAGACTGTGCACTTTTATAAATTTTGATGATATTTACCATATCCTATGTCCATCACTGTGAGATCATGCAGGACAATTCCACTGATCACTAAACACCCCCTGTTTGATCTATTCCTCCTTCCCCATTGCCCTGGGACCCATGGCAATCACCTGGCTTGATTCATTGGATCACAGGAATCATAGTTACATGCAGCCAGACTGAGGTCTTGACACACTAATTTGTTCTCCCCTATTAGGGACCACCCTTGCTCTTGAGAGACTCCCACCTGTCTATTTCTGCACAAAGCGGTCCTCCTGAGAATGGGAGTCCAACTCCTTCCCGCTCATTATGTGGGTCTCCAGCCACTGAAACAACACATTATGACAAAATCATCACTCATGCACTCCCTAGAAGGTGTTACAGGTGTGCTCTGTCCTGAATGACCACCCCCCCCATCCAACACCCTAAACCAGAAACCATTCTTTGTCATATTGCCATAAGAGCATTCCCAACATTGAACTTTCAACCACATACCCACAACCCCAGGGTTCACTTGGTTCCCCTCCCAACCCTCCCCCCCACTACTCTGGACCTTCTAACCCACCTTCCCCAATCTACCCACCTGTAAACTGTGCACCACCCAACCCAGTAATATCACTCTCCTCCTGTCCTATCCCTGCAAATTGCAGCTATACTCTTTTTTTTTTTTTTATATATAGTCAGGAGTAGCTGTTTTAATTAAAACAACAACAACAAACAAGCTGTATTTCTTTGGAAAAGAAAGCCAAGGAAAATAAATGGTTGTAGTCTGAATTTTACATAACAACATGCCTTTATAGATTAGATCATGAAGCCCCTATGAACCAAGTTATCTGACATCATCTAGAAGCAGAAAACTCAACACATCAAGTTTTGTCTCTACTAATTCTATAGGACCTTGTAATAGAAAAGATTTGCAGCTATACTCTTTCACCTTACTATAGATTACGTCCTTATGGTTGCAGGCTCAAAACCTTCTCCTCTCTTTCTATTTCTTGTAAATCTGTCTTCCTGACAATAGCTTGCTGAGACTGCCCAATTTCCTTAATTCATATCAGTGAGGTCATTCTTCAGTGCCAGGCTTGCTTCACTCCACATAAAGTCCTCAAGATTCATCCATGTTATCCAGTGTGTTAGCACTTTATTCCTTCTTACAGCTGAGTAACATTCCATTGTATGTATGTACCATGTTTTGTTTATCCATTCATCTGTTGATGGGCACCTGGGTTGATTCCAACTTCTGGCAATAGGGAATAATGCTGCTATGAACATTGGTGTGTATATATCTGTTCATGTCTTTGCTTTCAAATCTTCTGGGTATATACCCAGCAGTGGACTTCCTGAATCTATAGTTAGTTTTTTGGGGAACTGCCAAACTGTCTTCCACAGTGGCTGCACCATTCTACATTCCCATCAGCGGTGGATGAGGTTTCTCATTCCTCCACATTCTCTCCAACACTTATAGTCTGCTGTTTTTTTTAATAACCGCCATTCTAATGGGTGGAAGATGGTATCTTATTGTGGTTTTGATTTGCATTTTTTCATGTGCTTTTTGAGCATCTTTTCATGTGCTTTTTAGCTATTTGTATTTCTTCTTTGGAGAAGTGTCTGTTCAAATCGCTTGGCCTTGTTTTAAATGGGTTGTTTGTCTTTGTATTTTAAATGTGTAGGATTTCTTTATATATGCAGGATGTTAGGCCTCTATCAGATATATGGATACCAAATAATTTCTCCCATTGAGTAGGCTGCCTTTTCACTTTCTTGAAAAACTCCTTTGAGGTGCAGACGTTTTCAATTTTGAGGAGATCCCATTTATCCATTTTTCCTTTTGACATTCATGCTTTGGGTGTGAAATTCATGAATCCATTTCCTATTACAAGGTCCTATAGATGCTTCCTTACATTATCTTCCAAGGTCTTTATATTCTTGGTTCTTATATTTAGATCTTTGATCCATCTTAAGTTGATTTTTGTATAAGGTGTGAGATGGTGTTCCTCTTTCGTTCTTTTGGATATGGATATCAGTTCTCCAAGCACCATTTCTTGAAGAGACCATTCTCCCCCACTGAGTGGGCTTGGTGGCCTTGTCAAAGACTAGTTGACTGTATATGTGAGGATCTATATTAGAACTCTCAATTTGGTTCCATTGGTAAGTGTGTCTTTGTGCCAATACCATGCAGTTTTGACCACTGTAGCTTTGTGGTATGATTTAAAGTCAGGTGGTGTGATCCCTCTGATTTCATTTTTCTTCTTGAATATGTCTGTGTCTATTCGGGGCATCTTGCACACTTTCCGATAAATTTCATAGTTAGTTTTTCCAATTCAGTAGTAAATGCTGTGGTGATTTATATTGGGGTTGCGTTAAATCTGTAGATCAGTTTGGTCAGATAGACAACTTAATGATGTTTAGTCTTCCTATCCATGAACAGGGAATAATCTTCAATTCATTTAAGTCTTCTTTAATTTGCTTTAACAGAGTTGTGTAGTTTTCTTCGTATAAGCCATTTACATCTTAAGTTAAATTTAATCCTAGGTATTTGATTCTTTTAGTTGCTGTTATGAATGGGATTTTTTTTTTTTTAATTTCCTCCTCAGATTGCTCATTATTAGTGTATGCTAATACACTGATTTTTGGACATTGATCCAAATCAATGCTACTGATTTTTGGACATTGATCTTATAACTTTCGAATTTACTGAACTCATTTATAAGCTCTACAAGCTTTGCTGTAGATATCTCAGGACTTTCTATGTATAGGATCATGTCATCTGCAAATAGTGGAATTTTTACTTCTTTCCAGTTTGGATGCTGTTATGTCTTTTTCTTGCCTAAGTGCTCGAGCAAGTACTTCTAACACAATGTTAAATAAAAGCGGTGAAAATGGGCATCATTTTCTTTCTCTAGATCTTAGAGTGAAATGTTTTAGGGTTTCACCACAGAATATGATGTTAGCTGTAGGTTTTCGATATATACCCTTTATCATATTGAGGAAGTTTCCTTCTATTCCTATATTTTTTGAAGATTTTTTATCAGGAAAGTGCTGTACTTTGTTGAATGCTTTTTCTGCATCTCTAGAGAAGATCATGTGATTTTTTTTCTTTTGATCTGTTTATGTGGTGTATTACATGGATTGATTTTCTTATGTTGAACCCTCCTTGCATACCAGGGATGAAACTCACTTGATGATGGTGTATAATTCATTTGATGAGTTCTTGAATACAATTAATAAGTATTTTGTTGTGGATTTTAGCCATCTAGGTTCATTACAGAGATTGCTCTATAATTTTCGTTTCTCATGGTGTCTTTGTTTCGCTTTGGTATTAGGGTGACGCTGGCATCATAGGATGAGTTAGGCAATGTTCCCTCCACTTCTATTCCCTCCACTTCTATTCCAAAACTTTCCATCACCCCAAACAGAAATTCTGTACCAATTATGCATTAATATTCCATTCCCTACACCCATCCTATCCCCTGGAAACCTGTATTGTAGTTTATGACAATAAACTTTATTTTTCAGAGTACTTTTACTTTTATGGCACAATCGTATAGAATGTACAGTTAGTTCTGATATCCCATCTCTACAACCTCTGCATACAATTTTCCTCTTTTTAACATCTTTAATTACAGTGAATATTTTCTACAGTTCATGAACCAAAATCGATGCATTTTAACCAACTAAAGTCCACAGTTTACCTTAGAGTTTACTCTTTGGGTTATATAGTTCTATGGGTTTTGACAAATGTGTAAGATCATGTGTCCATTATAGTTATATGCAAAATAGTTTTACTCACCTAAAAATGACAGTGCTCAACCAATTCACCCTTCGCTCCCTTCCCCGAAACCCTGGCAAGCACTAAACTTTTTACTGATTCTATAGTATTGCCTTTTCCAGAATGCCCTATACTGGGATTTAGATGGTATGTGGGCTTTCTAGAGTGGCTTCTTTCACTTAGCAATTTGTATTTAAGATTTTTCCACATTTATTCATGGCTTCATAGCTCATTTCTTCTGATCTTTGATTAACACTCCATTGTATGACTGTACCATAGATTGTTTATCCAGGTATTTATTGACAGTTGCATTGATTACTTCAATTTGTCCCATATACGAATTAACCCCTATTAAAATTCTTTTATGAGTATTTTGTTGACATATGTATTCAATTCATTTTGGTAAATACTTTGGAGTCCAAGTGCTAGATTGTGTGATAAGTCTGTGTTTAGCTTTATGAAAAACTGCCCACCTGTCTTTCTTCTATTTTTATTTTATTTTAAAAAGATACTTAGATTATACAAATGTCACGTAAATAATATAGGGGAT
This sequence comes from Tolypeutes matacus, assembly GCA_026826555.1. Lineage (NCBI taxonomy): Eukaryota > Metazoa > Chordata > Mammalia > Cingulata > Chlamyphoridae > Tolypeutes > Tolypeutes matacus. The sequence continues at coordinate 310,525 of JAKSZT010035599.1, read as the reverse complement.
TCCCATATTCCCCATTCCCCACACCTCCCACATTTTCTCACATTAACAGCATCCTTCATTAGTGAGGTACATTCATTGCAATTAATGAACACATTTTGGAGCATTGCCACTAGCATGGATTATGGTTTACATTGTCGTTTACATTGTCTCCTACCCAATTCTGTAGTTTATGGCCAGATTTATAATGGCCTGTATCTGTCATTGCAGTGTCATTCAGGATACTTCCAAAGTCCTGAAAATGCCTCCGTATTACACCTGTTTTTCCCTCTCTCTTCCCTCAGAACTTCTAATGGCCACTGCCTCCACATCAATGTATAATTTCTTCCATTGCTAGGGTCACAATAAGTCTATAGTAGAAAACCAGTAAGTCTACTTTAGTCCATAGTTCATTCCCCAACCTGAGGATTCTGGGATGGTGATGTCCACTCCACCTCTAATTGTGAGGGGGCTGTGATCCCATAGGGCCGATGAATGGGACTCTCTTGCTTGCAGTTGTAGACTCTCTCAGTTCCTTGGTATGGTAGTTGTCCATCATCACCTCCATGCTAGTTGTCTTGGGTGAGACCAATGAAGTAGATAGTAGGTGTTGCAACTCTCTTGAGAGTCAGGGCCTAGCTAGCACATGGACAGTCCAAAGACTTAAGTCTCTTGAATGTATACCTACCAACTCTAGTACTAATTATAGGTTCAAATAGAAGGAGAGAAGAGCCATGTGTTGGGCCACAACTGAGTCCAACTTTTCCACTCTGGGGAGTATAAATTCCAAAGTGGGACCTACTATCAAGGCACCAAACTCCTAAGCTATCTACCCTGACTATATTGTCTGGATGTCTCCAGAACCCTCAGGAGTCCCACTATTTGGGATAATATCTACTTTGGCAGTCAATGAGATCCTGCTGAGACACGCATAAGCGTAATCTCTGGAATGATCTCTCGACACACTTTGAAGTCTCTTAGCCATATAAACTCATTTGTCTTTACCTTTTCCCCCTTTTGGTCAAGGACTTTTTCCAGTTGCATTGCTAGTTGGTGCTTGGTGGTAATCCCTTGGTGTAGGGAGGCTTATTCCCGGGAGTCATGTCCCACACTGGGGGAAGGTAATGTATTTATATGCTGAGTTTGGCTTAGAGAGAGGCCACATTTGAGTAACAAGGAGGCACCCAGGAGGCAACTCTTAGGCACCCTATACTACTAGGTTAAGTTCCCATGATTTGTATAACAGTCATCAATATCAAGGGCCCATCAGTGGTCCATCCTCCTACACTAGTCATTGCCTCTGTGCTCAGGGGATTCTTGCTGATCCAGTAGAGAATGTGGTAGAGCTCCCCAGGAAGGGATTTGATATTGCTTCAGCTATTGTATGAATCTCCACCCACTGTGACAATGCCCCATGAACATTTAAACACATTTATATGCCTTATGTGTATGCCCAGGTGAACTTCTTCCTATGTATCCCCACTCACTGACATCCTGCACCAATGATCCTCCCCTGCCGTAGTTGTAACCCTTCTGTGATCCAAAACTTCAAAAATGAAGCCAACAAAATAGGTAGATACAATTAATAAGAAAATGAAATAATGGTAATTTAAAAAGTAAAAAACAAAAAAATGAAAAAATTAAAAATTAAGGATAATAAAAAGTAATGAAATTGCAAGGCTCCAGGATGTGTAAGTTCATTGAGGGTGGTGGGCCACACTGTGGGAGATGTTTGTGTGGGATGTGATGGGAGGTGTGGGATGTGGGCAACATGGGAATCCCAGTGGGTTCCGTGTAATATTTTGGGTAATCTAAGTACCTCTTAAAATATATGTATATATAAATATATAAACAACATTTTTGTAAGCAAATACACATATATGCATATATATTTATATATCATTTTGCAAATGTTTGTATGTATTGTGAGAATTTTGAGTTTTACCCATAAAAAAAAAAAAAAAAAAAGTAATGAAAAAATAATTTTTTTTTGACCTTTTGCTTTTCATCACAGTATGATCTTTTGTCTTATATGTGTAGTGGAATTTTTTCTGTTTATTCCACCAGTGTCTTACTTTTTTCATTTTGTTCTCAAAGAAGTTTTAGATTACAGAAGAGTCTCCTACTGAATAAAGGGGACTCTCATATACCCAACATTTCCCCCCCTTTCCCCCTGCCCTATTAATAACATTTTATATATGGATCATATGTTTGTTACAACTAATGAACAGATAGTTACCAACCATGGTAAATGGTTTACATTTTGGTTTACATTTTGGTCCATACACTTTTATAAATTTTGATGCAATTCAACATGGCCTATATCCATCATAGCAAGATCATGTTGAATACTTCCATTGCCCCCAAAATGCTCCCTGTTCCAACTATTCTATTCCTCTTTCCCCCTCTTCTTGGGACCCACGGCAACCACCAGGCTTCGTTCCTTGAAGGATAAAATACAGAGTTACTTGCAACAACACTGAGGGCTTGACACATTGCTATGTCCTCCCACTTCAAATTTTGTCAATACCTATAGAAGTACATGATCCAAAATTTAAAGCACAATGTAAACCATTGACCATGGTAAGTAGCAGTGCTTCAGTATTTGTACATCATTAATAACAAATGTGTCATCTGCATGTAAAATATTATTAATAAGGGAGATGGGAAGGGGGGATGGGTTTGTGTATATGGTAATCACCTGTTTTCTCTATGTGACTTTCTGTATCCTTAAGCATCTTTCAAGATAAAATGAAAAAAAAAAGGAGACACTGGTGGAATATATGGAAGAAAATGTCACTGTACATGGAAGACAACAGATCTTACACTGATGAAAGGCACAATATCTAAGTTTTTTAGAAAAAATTTCATTTCAAATTGTTTAAAATTTTTTTTTTAATTTACTTATTTTTTATTGTGGGTGAAAATCAAATTTTTCACAATACATACCAGTATTTGTAAAATGATATATAAATATATATGCATATATGTGCAATTGCTTACTATATATATATATTTTTTTTTTTTTTTTTTAAGAGGTGCTTAACTTACCTAAATATTACACGGAACCTACAGGGATTCCCATGTTCCCCACCTCCCACACCTCCCACCACATCCCACACAAACATCTCCCACAAGTGTGGCCCATCACCCTCAATGGACTTACACATCCTGGGGCCTTGCCATCAACCATAGACCACAGTTCACATCGTAGATCACACTCTCTCCCACACAGTTCTGAATGGTGTGTGCTGATTTAAAATGGCCTACATCTGTTACCACAATGGCACTCAGGACAACCTCCAAATCCCGAAGAAGCCCCTGTATTTTAACTGCACATCCCCTCCCTGCCCCAAAAGTGTCCAGTGGCCACTGGCTCCACCTCACTGTTAAAATTTTTTCCATTGCTAGATCACCATATGTGTCCAACAGAATACCATCAAGTCCACTCTAGTCCATAGTTCTTCCCCCAATCCTGAGGGGACTGGGATGGTGATGTCCACTCCATCTCCAAGTGAGAGAGGGCTTATATCCCATGGATATGGTGGGTGGGATGATCCTGCCTGCAAATGCAGGCCCTCTCCATTCCCTGGGATGGCCATTGCCCATCATTGTCTCCTTGCCAGGTGACTTGGAT
>JAKSZT010035599.1:259716-298536 GCA_026826555.1 Tolypeutes matacus | reverse complement strand
ACCAAGGGCCAACTGGCAACACAACTGAAAAAAGACCTTGAATAAAAGGGGGAAAAGGTAAAGACAAATGAGTTCAAGTGGCTAAGAGACTTCAAAGAGAGTCGGGAGGTCATCCCAGAGGCAACTCTTACACACATCTCAGTAGGAGCTCATAGAACGTCAAAGTCCCTATCACCCCACACAGAGGGGTTCCTGAGAGCTCTGGAGACACCTAGGTCTCCAGTGGGGACAGCCCCAGAGACTGACGCCTTATCAGTGGGCTCGATTTTGGAATCTGTGCTTCTGAGAGTGAAAGAATTGGACTCAAATAAGTCCTCCCTGCACATGGTTCATCAGTCCCTCCTATTCAAACCTATATGTGATGCTGGAGTTTTTAGGTATACTTCCAGAGACTGGAGTCTCTGGCCTACCTATGTGCCAGGTGTGCATGGAATCTCGGTGGAGCTGCTACCGCTCAATGGACTCATCCAAGGCACCTGGCGAGGAGACAACGATGGGCAACAGCCAGCCCAGAGAATGGAGAGGGCCTGCATCTGCAGGCAGGATCAACCCACCCACCATATCCATGGGATATAAGCCCTCTCTCACTTGGAGGTGGAGTGGACATCACCATCCCAGTCCCCTCAGGATTGGGGGAAGAACTATGGATTAGAGTGGACTTGATGGTATTCTGTTGTACACATATGGTGATTCTAGCAATGGAAGAAATTATAACAATGTGGTGGAGCCAGTGGCCAATAGACACTTTTGGGGCAGGGAGGGGATGTGCAGTTGAAATACAGGGGCTTCTTTAGGATTTGGAGGTTGTCCTGAGTACCGTTGTGGCAACGGATGTAGGCCATTTTAAATAAGCACACACCACTCAGAACTGTGTGGGAGAGAGTGTGGTCTACGATGTGAACTGTGGTCTATGGTTGGTGGCAAGGCCCCAGGATGTGTAAGTCCATTGAGGGTGGTGGGCCACACTTATGGGAGATGTTTGTGTGGGATGTGGTGGGAGGTGTGGGAGGTGGGCAACATGGGAATCCCAGTGGGTTCCGTGTAATATTTTAGATAATCTAAGCACCTCTTAAAATATATTTACATATATATATAAATAACATTTTTGTAAGCAAATGCACATATATGCATATATATTTATATATCATTTTACAAATATTGGTATGTATTGTGAAAATTTTGATTTTTACCCACAATAAAAAATAAATAAATTTAAAAAAAAAAAAAACAACAACAAAGGAACTCTAGATACACACTCCCATCTGAATCAAATATAATTTTATGGACAATGTCACAAAAGAAAGAAAGAATTCATCTACATTTCTTATAAAGTAATTAAAATTAAAGAATGTTGAAGAATTAAAAAAAAAATAACTTTATTAAAATGCACCGGTGTAACTATTAAATCCTCGGCTTTTGAGGAACTTTTTTTTCTTGTGCAGAAACATTGTTATTGGTTTCAGTCACAAGGACAGGATATTTTAAACCTGGAACAATGGAAGTTAGTGATGAAAGCTTTAAAAAGAGCTTATCAATACGGAGAAATAATTCCCCTTCATGTATGGTCTTTGTGTAGTCTTATTTCTGTTGCTCTTGAACCTTTACAATCAGATGAAGATGAAGATTATAAACAGGATACTGCTATTGCTGGACCTATAGCAGAACAAGCTAATGGTGATTTGAATGAAAATATACGTGAAGGGGTTTGTGAACTGGCAGGAACAGATAGACTCATGTCTAATAGAAAGAAGGAAAGGAAAGAGGAAGTTTATGGAACTTTTCCAGCAGTCGCTATGCCATCCGTTCCAAAAGATGATTTATTGTCTTTTGAACCAGCATCTGCACCTCCTAAGGTATCTACTGATCCATTTTTTACAACATTTGATGACCCTCCTAAAGTTTCTGTTTTTGTGCCAGCACAATCCTCGTCAACTATGAAAAGTATAGCACGGGGAAGTAGAGAAGGAGATTCAGAGGCTATGCAACTTTTTTCTACTTTTCCGGTAACAGTAACTCAAATTCCAGTAGATGCTGACAATCCCCAAGGGGGTGTACAGTATGAGCATGCTCCTATTCCTTTTAAAACTATCAAAGAATTAAAACAAGTATGCACTCAATATGGTGTTAATTCTCCTTATACTCAAGGACTGGTGCAAGGAATGGCACAAGTAGACAGATTAATACCCTGGAACTGGGATTTGTTAGCTCAAGCTGTTCTTAGTCCAGCTGAATTTTTACAATTTAAAACTTGGTGGGCTGATGAAGCTAATATTGTAGCACGATGAAATCAACAGCAAAATCCACCAGTGCCTATTACTGCTGAACAAATATTAGGAATAGGTCAATGGGCTGGGGATCCTTGCCAAGCTCAATATGATGATATTGCCATTGTACAAGTTCGATTGTGCTGTCTAGCTGCCTGGTGACAAATTTCCACCCCTGGACAGGCTGTACAATCATTTTCAAAAATTGTTCAAAGAAATACTGAACCTTACGTTGAATTTGTAGCTAGGCTGGCAGATGTAGTTAACAAGACAGTAACTCAGCCTGACCTTAAAGAGATGCTTATTCTGATGTTGGCTTTTTATAATGCTAATAGTGAGTGTAAAAAGGCTTTGAGTCCCACAAAGGCAAATGGAGGTACTTTACAGGATTATATAAGGGCATGCCAAGACATTGGGTCTAATACATATAATATGACCCTTCTTGCAGCCGCTATAAAGGGACATAGTCCTATGATTAACAACTTAAATTGCTTTAAATGTGGGAAACCAGGTCATATAAAAAAAGATTGCCGAGCCAAAACTGGTGTAAGAGCCCCATCTAGTGGCAATAATAGATCAATACCGACTCGTGTATGTCCTATATGTCAGAAGGGGTTTCACTGGGCCAAGGAATGCCATTCTAAATATCATAAAAATGGCAGTCTCATTAATAAGTTGGGAAACTTCCAAGCAGACCTCGCTCAAGGCCCTCAGGCAAACAATATGAGCACCTCTTTCAACCTAGCTCAAATCTACCCAGTCAGCAACGGAGCAGCTTGCTCCAGCCTATAACAGAACTTAAGGCAGTTACTAAAGGCAGTGCAGCTGACGATCTTCCCTCAGCTGAAACTAAGTTCATTACGCCTTCACTGGGTATACAAAAAATAAGAACAGGAATTAAAGGGCCTATCCCAGAAAACAATGTAGGTTTTATTATTGGCCATAGGAGTCTTACGACCCAAGGTGTTTTGGTGCAACCTGGGATCATTAACTCCAATTTTGATGGAGAAATTTGTTTATTGGTACAAACTTTAACTCCCTATCAGATTGAATCAGGAGATAGCATAGCTCAACTTCTTTTGTTACTGTATTGTAAACCTCCTTTAAAATGTGCAGAGGAATTACTTTCCCCCCAACGTGGGACATGACTCCCGGGTATGAGCCTCCCTGGCAACGAGGGACTAATACCAAGTGCCAACGGGCAACACCACTGGAAAAAGACCTTGAATTAAAGGGGGAAAAGGTAAAGACAAATGAGTTCAAGTGGCTAAGAGACTTCAAAGAGAGTCGGGAGGTCATCCCAGAGGTGACTCTTATGCACACCTCAGTAGGAGCACATAGAACATCTAAGTGCCTATCATCCCACATAGAGGGGCTCCTGAGTGCTCTGGAGACACCCAGGTCCTATATAAGTGGGGTTAGACCCAGAGACTGATGCCTTATCAGTGGGCTCTATTTTGGAATCTGTGCTCCTGAGAGTGACAGAATTGGACTCAAATAAGTCCTCCCTGCACATGGTTCATCAGTCCCTTCTATTCAAACCTATATGTGATGCTGAAGTTCTTAGATATACTTCCAGAGACTGGAGCCTCTGGCCTACCTATGTGCCAGGTGTGCATGGAATCTCGGTGGAGCTGCAACTCCTACCCTACAGCTCAATGGACTCATCCAAGTCATCTGGCGAGGAGACAACAATGGGCAATGGCCATCCCAGGGAATGGAGAGGGCCTGCATCTGCAGGCAGGATCATCCCACCCACCATATCCATGGGATATAAGCCCTCTCTCACTTGGAGGTGGAGTGGACATCACCATCCCAGTCCCCTCAGGATTGGGGGAAGAACTATGGACTAGAATGGACTTGATGGTATTCTGTTGTTCACATATGGTGATTCTAGCAATGGAAGAAATTATAACAATGAGGTGGAGCCAGAGGCCACTAGACACTTTTGGGGTAGGGAGGGGACGAGCAGTTGAAATACAGGGGCTTCTTTGGGATTTGGAGGTTGTCCTGAGTACCTTTGTGGCAACGGATGTAGGCCATTTTAAAATAGCACATACCACTAAGAACTGTGTGGGAGAGAGTGTTGTCTACGGGGTGAATTGTGGTCTATGTTTGGTGGCAAGGCCCCAGGATGTGTAAGTCCATTGAGGGTGGTGGGCCACACTTGTGGGAGATGTTTGTGTGGGATGTGGTGGGAGGTGTGGGAGGCGGGCAACATGGGAATCCCAGTGGGTTCCGTGTAATATTTGGGGTATCTAAGCACCTCTTAAAATATATTTATATATATACATAAATAACATTTTTGTAAGCAAATGCATATATATGCATATACATTTATATATCATTTTGCAAATGTTGGTATGTATTGTGAAAATTTTGATTTTTACCCACAATAAAAAATAAAATAAAATAAAATAAATAAATAAATAAAATGTGCAAAGGAATTTGGTTCCATTAGGCATAAAACTTTTTGGCAAACAGCAATTGGAGATGAAAGGCCTGAAATTACCATAAAAATAAACAGAAAGATATTTTTAGGATTGGCGGATACCGGGGCTGATGTTCTATCATTGCTAAACAATATTGGCCACAAGCTTGGACTTTGCAAAAGGTGCCTACAGCTTTCACTGGCATTGAAACAATGACAGATGTTTACCTGAGTACTCAGATATTTAAGGTAGAAGGTCCAGAAGGACAAGAGGCTGCTCTGCAACCTTATGATGCGGATGTAGGGCTTAATTTATGGGGAAGAGACTTATTATACCAATAGGGAGCTTACTTGAATATTCCTCACATTTCTGATACAGCTAAACAGCTTATCAGTCATATGCAATATGCTCCCCCTTCCTGACCTGAAACTGGGCTTACTGGAGACTACAGTAGCCTAGGACATTCAATTTTAGAGTAGGGGCTACTGTTACAAAGGGCTTCTCATTACCTTTAAAATGGCTGACAAACAAACCTATCTGGATAGAACAGTGGCCCCTTCCAAAAGAAAAATTGGAAGCCCTGAAAAAAATTAGTGCAGGAGCAATTAACGGCAGGGCATATTGAGCCCTCTACTAGTCCGTGGAATTCTCCAGTTTTTGTAAATAAAAAGAAATCTGGCAAATGACGCATGTTAACTGATTTGCATTAAATTAACAAAGTTATTCAACCTATGGGATCTTTACAGCCTGGTTTGCCATCCCCAACTATGATCCCACAAAATTGGCATATTATTATTATTGACTTAAAAGATTGTTTCTTTACTATTCCTCTTAATCCAAATGATAGAGAAAAATTTGCATTTACTATTCCTTCTATTAATCATTCAGCTCCTACAGAACGGTATCAGTGGAAAGTTTTACCTCGGGGAATGATGAACAGTCCTACATTATGTCAATCCTTTGTTCACATTCCGTTACAAATTTTACGAGAACAATTTCCTAAGGCTATAATTATTCATTACATGGATGATATTCTTTTTGCCACCAAGCAATCTTCTGAGCTGAAACAACTATTTCAGCTGGCTAAAGAAATTCTTCCTCAATATGGATTGCAAATAGCAAAAGAAAAAATTCAAAAACAGGTTCTTTTTCAATTTTTAGGACATACTATTAATAAAAATATAACTCCACAAAAGGTCCAGTTTCGTACTGATAATTTACGGAATTTAAATGATTTTCAGAAATTACTGGGTGATATTAATTGGGTACGACCTACTTTAGGAATTTCAATTTATGCTTTAACTAATCTTTTCAATACTCTAACAGGAGACTCTGACTTAAATAGTCCTCACATCTTAAGCCCAGAAGCAAAAGAGGAGTTAAAATGGTTAGAAAAAAGAGTGCAAAATAGCCAACTAACAAGAATAAATGTAAATCTTCCAATTTCTCTTTTAATATTTCCATCTTGCCATTCCCCTGCTGGAAAACTTTGGCAAGAGGAGGGCATAATAGAATGGGTATTTCTACCAAACAAAGATACAAAAAACTTCATACTTATCCTGAAAAAATCTCAGCAATAATATCAAAGGGCCGTATTTGCCTGAGACAGCTTATGGCTAGAGATCCTGATAAAATCATACTAGATCTTACAAAGCAGGAGCTTTCTCAGCTCTGGCAATTCAGGAACTCTTGGCAAGTGGCCTTAGCAGATTTTATTGGAATAACTGACAATCACTTCCCAAATTCAAAATTTTTACCGTTTTTAAAACGTACTTCATGGATTCTTCCTAAGATTGTCAAACAACCACCACTCTCTGCTGCGCCGACTTACTACAGTGATGGCAGCAGTAATGGAAATGCAGGCTATTTAGGCCCAACTACAAAATCTTGGAAAACACCTTATTTATCTGCCCAAAAGGTAGAACTTACGGCTGTTATTCAATTGCTAACTGATGTTTCTGAGTCTTTAAATATTGTGTCTGATTCTGCTTATGTTTGTCACATTGTTTGTCATATAGAAACAGCTCAAATAACTCCAGCTTCTGAATTAGAAGTTCTTTTCCTACAATTACAAAAAACTGTTTGTGAACGATCTAATCCAATCTACATTACTCATATTCGTTCCCATTCTCAACTTCCTGGCCCTATGGCTTCACGGAATGATTTAGTAGATAAACTTATTGCTCATAAAGAATCTGCTGCTGAGTATCATAAACTTACACATACTAATGCTTCTGGCTTATGTCATAAATATCCCCACTTAACAGTAAAAGAAAGTAAGAGGATTGTTAGACAATGTCCTACTTGTGGGCCCATAAATACCCCCACTTTCTCTCCAGGAATTAATCCCCGTGAACATCCTAATGAAATTTGACAAATGGATGTTACACATGTGCCCTCTTTTGGCCACCTTCAATATGTGCATGTAACAGTGGACACATATTCTAATTTTATTTGGGCAACTGCTCAAGCTGGTGAAAAGGCCTCACATGTACGTTCTCATTTATTACATTGTTTTGCTGTAATGGGCCTGCCAGCACAGCTAAAAACTGATAACGGGCCTGCCTATCTTAGTCAATCTTTCAAAACATTTTGCAGTGATTGGAATATTAAACATGTTACAGGAATTCCATATAACCCCCAAGGACAAGTGATAGTAGAAAAAAGCAATCACTTATTAAAATTAATGCTGCAAAAACAAAAGGGGGAGATGGAGAAGAATCTGCTAAAGACAAACTATCTAAAGCATTGCTTACCTTAAATTTTCTTAATAGACAACAAATTTCTAATACCACAGCAGCAGAAAGACATTGGGAGGTTAAGAAAAGGAATGAAAATGAAAAATGTGGACAACCAATATATTGGAAAAATGAAACAACTAATAAATGGGAAAAAGGAGAGGTAAAATTTTGGGGCCGAGGGTTTGCTCTTATCATTACAGAAACAGGAGAAGAGCAGTGGATCCCCTCCAGAAGAATTAAGCCTAGAGTTGAAGATGCTACCAAAACTTAAACTATGGACATGGTGGTTTTACATTTGATTAATTATAGGTAAAGTATTAGGTCAAGGTAAGATACCACACCATATTACACTTACTGGGCATACATAAGCAATCCACCTCTTCTAGAGCTGTTAACTTGGAACGATGAGTCTTACCCAATTTATCTTAATCAATCTCACCATTTTCCAGGACCTATAAATATGACTACCCTTAAAGCCAAAAGAATGGAAACTTATAGAAAATTTAACTTTACCTTTTATAGACTGCCCTATTTGTATTGGATATGGTTCTATATGCATGCAACCCAAAAATCGCCGTATTGTTTTAACAGAGAAAAATCAAACTCGAATTTATGTTCTCATTTTCCCTTCTTTGCCACATAAACCAGAAAATATGGTAAATCTTACATGTCCATTTTACAACAGACTACTTAATGATAAATGGCATATTTGTCATGGGCTTACAGAGGTTGTGTTGTTTAATGATTCCTATGGAATTGTAAAGGATCGAGCCCTTATAGGGATACCAAAACCTATTAAAAACACAACCATATCTTGGTTCATTAATAATTCAACCATAGTTACTAATAACAGTAATCCTTATTTCTGGAATTCTGGTAATACAGCATTTATTAACAGCTCAATAATTTGGAAAAATCAAGGAAGATATATCCCATAACCATGGGACACTATACTTAACTCAAAGTTATTTGTGGAAATTATTTTTGGGAACTGGTCCAATTTTTGAAAGGCAAGGCAGCAAAACTGATATTACTATTTTAAAAAGAAAATCAACTCAATTTTTTACAGTATGTATACAAGATCCTATAGTTATATCATTGGAACAGTAACTTTTGATGAAAGGAACAGTAGTTGCTTCAATTGCTCCTTATTTACATGTTTTAAGAATTCATACTTGCAGGAAAATCAAACTCTCTTTATAGCAAGAAGAAGAAAAGGACTATGGTTACCGGTTCAGATGACCAGACATTGGCAGCAGTCTCCAGAATCCCAGTTGCTGTGGCATTTCCTTAACCATTATTTAAAAAGAACTAAAAGATTGATTGGACTTTTAATAGCAGGAATTTTGGGACTTATTGGCATCATAACTGCTGCAGCTGTCATCGGCACAGCCCTGCATCAAGGAGTCCAGAATCAACAATATGTTAAGGACTGCTATAAAAAGCAAGTGAGATGTGGCATAGCCAGTCTCACATTGATATGGAACTGAATAATCATATTCATTATACATTTGGGTAATCAAATTTATAATTTAAACTTGTTAAGAGCTCTTAAATGTGATTGGAATGAAAGTTCTTTCTGTATTACTCCTTTGGCTTATAATAATGGTGAACATGATTGGGAGGAAGTGAAAAATCATTTCATTGGATATAAGCATAATGTTTCTATAGATCTTTTAGAATTCCAAAAGAAGGCATTAAGCATGTATCAAAACAAATTGAAAAAAACCACTGGTGCAGCTGTTTCACTGGTGGAAACAAAAAACAGTTCAAATATCATTTTGGATTGGATTAGGAATTATTGTTATATGCATTTTGTTTGTATTGTCCAGGCTAAAGTAATAACATATATTCATAGAAAAAATGAAAAATTAGACCAGATAAAAGCATTTCTGTTGAGAAGCTGGGCCAAGAAAAACTAAATTTGGCATTATTTAGTAGAAAGATTCTACTAATAACCCCTTAATCTTAATGCTAATTATCTGCACAAAAATATTCATTTAAGGAACCTGAAGAAGCATAAATATTAATGAAATTGCCTTCCATGTAAGAGCTCAAAAGTTTGGCTGGTTAGTCAATGACGGGTAAGATCCTCAGAGAAGGACAACCTAAGATAGGCACAGTCACAAGAGCCTATGGAAGAAGACAAGTGTGACGGGAGGTCACCTAGTATCAGCTTATATAATGGTTCCTATGAGCTTTAACTAATAAAAAAAAAGGGGGAAATGATGGAGTTTCAGACTATGACTACTGACGGAAAAGCAGGTCACCTGGGAATATAATAAACAAGCTCTCCAGCTGGATGGGAAAAAGCCTGAGGCAATGTTTGTAAATTACAGAAATGTAAAAGAGCTGAGTCATTGACCTTTAAGACTTGTTGATTTCAGCTCATGTGAAACTGTTAAGTATCTATTACCCTTACACATGTGCACATGTATTTTGATTCGCCAAACAACGAATAAAAGCCACGCTCTATGAGGTGGCTGGGCTCTTCTATCCATATCTGATGGAGAGTCCCCTGATCCCAGTTTCTCTTCTCTTTGTCTTACTCTTTCTTTCTCATCCCCGGGCACCATTTTCACAGACCCAGGTCCTGACCAGCAACATATTCCATTGATTTATTTTCTAACATTAAGTCATCCTTGCATTCCTGGTATAAATGACTCGGTCATTGTGCACAGTCATTTGACTCTGCTTTTGGATTTGGTTCCTAGTTTTTTGTTTTTGTTGTTGAGGATTTTTGCATCCATTTTCATATGTGGTATTTTTATGTAGTTTTCTTCTCTGGTGATGCTGTTTTCTTTTCTGGAACATTCCAGGCACTCTTCTAAGCAGTAGATTGCATCAGTGGACAAGGCAGGTGACACCATTCCTCTGTGGAAGGTTATATTATTTCAGTGCTGATAATTTCAAATCAAAACAAAATCCCACCAGAAAACCAATCATTGTTAATCCCAGCTTTCACACTGAAGAAATGTAAGCTTTACAGAAGACGAGTCACATGGTCAGGTAGGTCAGGGGCAGTTAGGAAACCCAGCCAGGCCTAGGGATGCCTGGTCTAGTCATCTCTCACATAGAGAGCCCCCCAAAACAATGGGTCATTGTTTTAAGAGAAAGTCCTCAATTTCAGGTAAATTATTTCCTTCTTCCACAAATGTCTATTTTCCAAAATGTACCTCAATGATATAGACTGTTTCAAATCTGACTAGAAATTCATCACTGGAGAGTCAAGGCTAGGTATTTTCAGAACCTGCAGTCAGGCAAACTCTCCTGAAAGCACCTGAATCTCAGATGTTTGTAGACTTAAGGAGAGATAGGTACACAGATAGCACATGCATCTGCCTAACAGCCACCCACCTGACCTCTCATATGGCTCCTTCAATTCCAGGAGATCTATGAGGTAGGGTGTTGCAAAGGCTAGAGACACAAGATCCAAACCCCAGAAGAGGGAAGGGGTTCATCTAATTCACAACAGCTGGATCCAGATGCTTTGGAAGGTGGCACTGTACCTGGCAGCCAACTCTGAATGTTCCAGTAACACACTGTCATGGATGTGGATGTGAGATGGAAAATCACAACTTGGGGGAATGTGGCTTGGCCATTAGGCTACTCTAGGCAGGTCCCAGAGCTCTGGAAGGACAAAATGGAGGAGTCCACCAACCTGTCAAATTCCACACCAGGGACCTGAAGAAAGGGCCAATCCCCAGTGAGGACTTTGATTTCCTTGTGACTCTCATGCTCCAATTTCCTCTGTCTCACCAGAATGTTTCTTCTTCCCCAAAAGATCCAAAATCAAAAAAGCAAACATGAACTGTTTATTTTGGGGAGATATGTCCACATGGGCATAGCCTGTAAGTCCTTTAATGGAAGAGGTCCATGGTATAATGGGAGCCCTGGTGGCCCTACACTTGCTGGTGTAAGAGTGGGTGGCTCTTTAGGTTGCTCTGTGCCCACACCTTCCATTGTTCAGAATGAAACACATAAAAGGGGGGAAAAGGAAATGAAAAATGGATGCACACACAGCCCTTCCCCTAGAGCACTCTAGGTGCCGAAAGGCCTGAGGCTGCAGCCAGAAGCCCAGCTGCCCCCACAGCCCAGTGCATGTGTGGTTGGCCACAGTCAACCTTCCAGGTCTGAGCTCCCTCCAGGCTGACAGCCACCACTCAAACAACCCTTGCTTTTCAGCTTTTCCTTCCTGGGACCGCCCCCATCCTGCATTCCTGGAAATGCAGAATGGTATTGCCACTGTAGAAGACTGTTCAGCAGTTTCTAAAGAAGTTGAATATAGACTTGCCATGTGACCCAGCAATACCACTACTGGGTATATACCCAGAAGAACTGAGAGCAGTGACACCAACAGACATCTGCACATCGATGTTCATAGGAACATTATTCACAATTGCCAAAAGTTGGAAATAACCCAGGTGTCCAAAAACAGACAAACTGTGGTCTATTCATATGATGGAATATTATGCAGTGTAAGAAGAAATGAAGTCATAAAGCCTATGACAACATGGATGAACCTGGATGACATTATGTTGAGTGAAGCAAGCCAGACACAAAAGGACAAATACTGTATGAATGTGTTACTATGAACCAAATATATTTTGTAACATATTGTTTGATTCAGAAAAATGTTATATGTATCCAGGACATTTAATTGAGAAATGTATGTACTTATTCAACTGTGTTTACTTTTTAGTTTTCAATTGTTTATATTTTCAATTATTAAATGTACAAAATAAAGTTGAAAAAGGAGTGTTGTTATCAGTGTGAGGCGCAAAGGAAGAGTCAGACAAGTTGATGTAGTTGAAGCAGAGGGCTGCAGCTCGCTCAGGCAGAACAGCACTGAGGTTACTGTGACCCTTTCTTTTATTCAGCTTACAGCTTACAGCAGTGTTTAATATTTTCAGCTTGGTGCATGAGAGCGCTACCTGTTTGTGAGTTCCCAGACAATCTTCCTTGAAAATTCAGACAATAACACCTGTGTGGTGAGTTCACTCTGCTCTGCCTCCTCCCACTGATATCTGCAGCATGTAATGTCCTTGGAGACATTTACTAATGTTTCTCTGCCAGCAAGCATGCTTTTAAAATGCTTAACCCTTTATGCTCTGGCTCTCAGCATCTTCTCCAACAGAGAGAATTGTGAAAACTGCAAGTGACAATAAGTTATGTAGAAGGAAATCCTAAAAAGATTGATATCCAAATTCTTACATGAAAACATGGAGACAAGAAGGCAGTGGTACAAAATATTTAAAGCGCTGAAAGAAAATGACTGTCAACCAAAAATTTTATATATGGCAAGACTTCCTTTCAAAAATGAAAAATGAGAGAGATTAAGACATTTCCAGATAAACAAGAGATGAATGAGTTCATCACCACTAGACTTGCCCTACAACCAATGCTGAAGGGAGCTCTCCAGATTGAAATGAAAGGATACTAGACAGAGGATTGAAGCAACAGAGAAATAAAGACCTCTGAGAAAGGTAACTATTTGGGTAATTTAAAATGTCAGGGTTACTGAATTGTATTTTTTAGTATTTAGATCCACGTCTTACTTCTTACAGGTTCTAAAATGGAAATGCCTAAAAAGTAATGAGAAATCTATGCACAGTGTGCAAAGATACAATTTGCAACAGGTATTAAAGAAGCTGGAGGAAGGGGATAGGAATAGTGTATTGAAAAAAATAGTGTATTGAAGTTTATTTGGTGCTAAATTAAATATGATTTTTATATATTTTGGCTATATATAACAAAAAAGCTAAGGTTGCTATACTAATATCAGATCAAACAAAGTTTAAGTCAAAAACTTAAGGGGCATTGTAGGACCAAAGATGGTGACAGAATAGGAAGCTTAAAAATCAGCTCATCCCACAGGGCAAATAATAATCAGAGGATCTGTCTAGATTAACTCTTTGGGAGACCCCAGAGACCAGAACACAGTGCACCATCCAGGGAAGAATGGGAAGAGGAGACTGACAATCTGTGGTGAAGATTCATGAGTAGATTCCTCTATCCCCCACTGGCAAGCCTCGCCACCTTAGGACCCATTCCCTGGCTGGAAGCAGCAGCTCTCTTTCCCAAAAGCAGGGGAGGGGACATGGTCTGGCACCAACTGCAAAAATATAGATCAGTATCAAATGTCAACACAAGCTCAAAGGTGAGAGTTCAAACTTCACAGAAGCTGAAGAGACAAGAACTTGCATGAGGTACTTGATGTCACATAGACACGATTGAGGGACAATGATGAACAAAAAGCAGGAATCAGAAGACCCTCACACTGCAGATAGTGAGGGCAGCAACCTCAATAGGGCTTGCTGTCATTCTTTGAAGGTTTGAGCTGTACTTCAGGTTGCTTCATGCCATTCTGAAAGAGTTTTATATATGGGATGGCAGCTTGAATGGAAACAGGATTGTGGTATCTTACAAACCCAAAACACTTGCTCTGCTTGTCTATACAAACCTTGTCACACACAACATTCCCAAAGGCCATAAACATCTGCAGCAGGTCCTTGAAGAACAGGTCAGCTCCCTCTGGACCTGCCTTCTGGCTTCCAGCAGCACCAATACTGTGCTGTGTCAACAGACTCTGGTTGTATAGAGTGTGGAGCACCATGGCAGCATATTGATGAATACCCAAATAGGCCTGAGTGAGGCCTTCCATGGTGCCACCAATGCTGTTGGAAAGACTGCTGCTGCCCAGGCCACCATTTAAAGCCACCATCGCTGCCAAAGCACCAACACAGAGGCCAGCTGATGTTTCAGCTAATGTCTTCAGGGTTCCTAGGGAGGCTATGGGGTGGACCAAGTTGCTGGTGCTGGAGCTAGGTGAGGACCCTGAAATGGTGAGTACACTGAGGGTGTTGTTGGATCTAGTGAGAGCATTGGTACCACTTGGCGTTTTTGGAGCTGCATTAGCTGCAACAGTTATTGCAGCCAAATTCTATAACTGCATTGCATTTAAACCATACCAAGGAATTGAGATAGTCTTCAACTGCAAGCAAGAGTGTCCCATCCATTGGGCCTAATGGATCACAGTCCCCTCTCAATTAGAGGTGGAGTGGACATCACCATCCCAGAATTCTCAGGTCGGGGAATGAACTATGGACTAAAGTAGAATTACTGGTATTCTACTATAGACTTATTGTGATTCTAGCAATGGAAGAATTTTATCATTGATGTGGAGGCAGTGGCCACTGGAGATTGTGAGGGTGGGGAGAGGGAAAAACAGGTGTAAGGCGGGGGCATTTTCAAGACATGGGAATTCTCCTGAGTGGCACTGCTATGACAGATACAGGCCATTATATATCTTGCCATAACCAACAGAATTGGGTGGGACAGAGTATAAACTATAATGTAAACTTCAATCCATGTTTAGTGGCAATGCTTCAAAATGTGTTCATCAATTGCAATGAATGTACCACACAAATGAGGGATGTTGTTAATGCGGGAAAGTGTGGGAGATGTGAGGAGTGGGGCATGTGGGAATCCCCTAAATTTTTTATGTAAAATTTATATAATCTAAGTATTAAAAAATTAAAATTAAAAAAAAATTTCATTGACTGTACACTTTGGATGAATTGTATGCTTTATTAATATATATATCAATAAAATTGATTTCTTAAAAAATAATCATAACCTCAGTCTCTCCCCTTCACAAGCCAATGACTTTAACTTGATGCACTTGTCCGATCCACAAATACATTTACAGTTCCTGAAGCTTTACACCTCCCTCTGGACTACATCTTCACTTACCAGCTGCACCTGAGCCCACCACTCTCTCAGCTGCTGCCTGCACCTCTACAGCCACCAACACCCCAGCCTCATTACTGTGGCCATCTCCCAGGGGAGCCTCTGCATCCCACTGCCACAGCTACTGCCGCCAGCATATAACACCCCAAAAACCTATATTAATAACAGTTTATGCTATAAATTTAGCCAACAGAAGGTTGGAAAATCTTTTGTAATTTGATACCACTTCCTGTGACATTGATAACATATCAAATAAACCTCATAGATTTACCACGTCACATTTTATCAGGTGAAAGATCAAATCAGTTGTGATTTTCCAGGGACTCTCTGGAAAAACCCAATGACATTATGAGTTCAAGAAGACATCATTTAGAGTTCAAGAGTGGGAAGGCAGTATGTCAAAAGTTATCGGGTTTTTTGTGTTTTTTTTATTTTCATTTTTTATTGTGGGTAAAAATCAAAATTTTCACAATACATACCAATATTTGTAAAATGCTATATAAATATATGTGCATATACGGGCATTTGCTTACATAAATGTTATATATATATATATATATATATATATATATTTTTTTTTTTTTTAAGGTGCTTAGATTACCTAAATATTACACAGAAATTACAGGGATTCCCATGTTCCCCACCTCCCACACCTCCCACAACATCCCACACAAACATCCTTCATCAGTGTGGCACATCACCTGCAATTGATATACACATCCTGGGGCCTTGCCGCCAAGCATAAACCACAGTTCACATCATAGACCACACTCTCTCCCACACAGTTCTGCATGGTATATGCTGATGTAAAATGGCCTACATCCGTCGCCACAACGCAACTCAGGACAAACCCCAAGTCCCGAAAAAGCCCCTGTATTTCAATTGCCCTTCCCCTCCCTGCCCTGAAAGCGTCCAGTGGCCACCGGCTCCACCTCACTGTTATAATTTCTTCCATTGCTAGAATCACCATATGTGAACAACAGAATACCATTAAGTCCATTCTAGTCCAAAGCTCTTCCCCCAATCCTGAGGGGACTGAGATGGTGATGTCCATTCCACCTCCAAGTGAGAGAGGGCTTTTATCCCATAGTTACAGTAGATGGGATTATCCTGCCTGCAACTGCAGGCCCTCTCACTCAGGCTTTAACATTATGTTAAATAGGATCATGGGTCATTGGGAAACAATATATACTTCCCAGGTAAACCAAACTAACAATAAAACATTTTAATTTATTCTTTTCTATTTTTGGTTTTTTGTTTTATGAATTTTTGTTGTTTTTTTCAATGAAAAATTTTTAAAGTAAAGAGAGGAGGTAGCATGATATTCAAATGAACATAATTATTTCAAAAGTGAGAAACTTTGTTCTCTAAACAAAGTTTATAAGGTTAATATAAAGCACAGGCGATTATTCTGAAAAGATACACACTGTTTGCCTTTGAAGCAAGTTATTTAGATATTGAAGAAAAAACATTGACAACTTCCTATTAAGAGAGACCAATAATCCAGAAAACTATTATAACAGAGAGAAAACAAATTCTACTTTTGCATGAAGATATTTTCTGATTAGAAAACTCTCAAAAACCTTATATAGGACAGTGGATGACACAACTGAGCACCTGCTTCACACATTGGAGGTCCCATTTCTAGTCCTGGTACCTCCTAAAAAGAAAAGCAAATAATAAGCAAACAAATGAAACTACCAACTCAGGGAAGTCAATGTGACTCAGTGGTTCAGCACTGGCTTCCCACATAGGACGTCCTGAGTTCAATCCACTGTGCTGTTACCTCAAAAAAATATAAAAAATTTAAAAAATAAATAAAATACATCATATAACTAAAAAATCTTAGCCATCCCTGACCAAGCCAAATAAAATTCCTTATCTGCAAACCTTCTACAACTTTCTACATCCATTCTCAATTGCCCTACATATTCCTGTTTCTCATTCTGTAACAACCTGTTACTTTTTTAAGACAAAACTACTTTCTTTTCCCCTAACAAAACACATCTTGCATGCCTCAAATATTTAAGTTATCAGAGAGATCTTGCAAGGTGTCTTAAGCTAACATCCTTAAAAACACAATTATTCTTTAAATATAAATTTACATTTTCATCATCATAAAGATCTAGCAGCTAAAATGCTAATTTTATCAGTAATCCTCTAAAATTTAGGAAGAACACACCCAGGTAGAATTAATTTATATGCTTATGTTCTACGTACAATGATAATCCCAAAGACACACCTATTTTAATTTGACTAGTAATATTAAATTAGCCCTGTTTGACAAAGCTACCCAGGTCAAAAGGACATTCCATTCTACTCTTTGGTTTGGGAGCTCCCTTTCTGAAGAGCATTTCTGAGATGGATAATGTGTATTAGGAATGAGTACCATAATGAACACTGAAATTTGAGGTTGTCTTTGGTGAGATTTTGCCATTTTGGTAGATAGGCACAGCTTCCAGCACCATGATCTTTGACCATATAATTTGCCAGAATGCCAGATGGTGGAGAAACAAAATTTTAAGAGTGTGAGGATACCATCTTTATCATTTCACTTCTTACCTTGTGCACAGGGGAAAAAAAGGCAATAGTGGCAAAAGTGAAATTGTGGACTGTACCATAAGTCTAGAGACTCAGGCTCAAAATTTCAATTTTCTCATCAAGAAGATTGACCCGCTGACCCTTGGACTGAAAGCTAGTGAGATCAAAGAGCTCAAACACACAGACTAGGAGAGCAGATCCAAGATGGACTCACCCATAAATTCTGGAGATGGTGGGGAACACAGAGAACTCAAAGGATTCAGCAGGAGGCTTTTTCTGTCTTCTTTGTCACCAGAATCCTCAGCAGCAGCCTTTGGATTCTGTTTTCATCATTGAAACTGTGAAAAAATGAAAAAACGCAGGAGATCTTTTTTTTTTTTTTGGATCTCACAGATATAGTGATTAATGAATTAGGCAACATTCAACCCAAGAGCAAGGCTCATATAGGTTGAACAAGGTAGTCTTAAAGAAAATAATCTTATTGATTAGTAAAGGATAGTTTTCCTTCCTTAGCTTAACCTTGATTTAGAGGAAATAATCTACAGAAGAAAAAGGGAGCTGGCGAGTTATGATTTCAGCTTCTAGGAAAAGGAGCACTTATAAAAGAAGGAATTTAGTTAAGTTTTGGTTTGCTGTATGGGCTTAACATGAGAGACTCCATATCGGGCCTACTTAACTTATTTATCATAGGTTACACTTGACTCTGACTTGTTTTGACATTAAAATACATACTATTTTCTCAAAAAGAAAAATAGAATGAATTCTACAATTATTCAACAAATGCATTACGAAAGTACCACATCCCATAAAAGAAAAGCTATCGTTAAAGAATTCATGGACCTTGTGCCAGTTGGGTCCTGCATGTCAACAGAGTTGCAACACCTACTCTCCAGATCACTGGACTCACTCAGGACAAATTTATCTTTAAAGAGCCCAAGGACCTGGCATAAAAGTAATTATAAAATTAATATGGAGGAAAACTTCAAAATTTTGAAAAGGATAACCAACAATCCCTATTAAAAAGGAAATAAAATCAGAAAATAGTTATAAAGATATAATCTATAAACTGAATATTAAGGGGGAAAATGCTTCTAAATAAGCTTGACACAAAAAAAGTACATTATAAAAATTAATATTAATAGTTGAATATATTACAGAAAATTGCCAAAGTCACAAATCTAAACAAATACTCTAATAAGATTCAGAAGAGCCATGTGTATGGAAACCACAACTGAATCCAACTCTGACACACTGGAGAGCATAAATTCCAAAGTAGGGCCCGCTGGCAGGGCACCAAACTCCTGAGCTGAATGAATTCCACAGTTATTCAACAAATGTATTATGAAAGTACCACATCCCAGAAAAGAAAATCTATCTTTAAGAAGCTCATGTACCTTGTGTCAGTTGGACCCTGAATCTCAACAGAGTTGCAACACTTGCTCTCCAGTTCATTGGAGTCACCCAGGACAACTAAAAAGGCAGTGATGTTGGACAACAAACACCCCACGGAACAGAAATAGTCTGCAACTGCAACCACAACAGACTCATCCATCTGCCCTATAGGATCTAAGCCCCTTCTCATTTAGAGGCAGAGTGGGCATCACCATCCCAGAATCCTCAGGATTGGGGAATGAACGATGGAATAGAGTACACTTACTGTTATTCTACCAATGGAGGAACTTTTATCACTGACGTGGAGGCAGTATCCACTGGAGATTCTGAGGGAAGTTGTTGGAGGCAGCCAGAAAAATGTGAGGCTAAAATGGCCGACTAACAACTAAAAACTAGCCTGATCCTATATTTAGCCTTCTTTGAAAAAATAGCTGACCCTGTTCCCGCGCCCGCGAAACTTTCCCGCGCCCGCGAAACCTTCCCACCTTCCGCAAATAACAAACCCTCCCTAGCAACCAACTGTGCCCGATCCCCGCCTAACACGTACTCCCTCCTCTTCCACGCCCTGCCTCTTGCTCCACCCCTTACCTAGCTTATAAAAGGTTGTGCACTTGCTCAATAAAGAACACCCCCTGCATACTCACCTCGTCTCCGCAATAATTCTTTCCCTCGCCGTCAAGGCCCCCGGGGAACGCCGACTACCACCCGGCGCTCCCCCCTCATCCTGCCCGTCAGCAACAACTGGCGCCCAGCGTGGGGCTCGATCGTCTGCTGCTGGCCAGCAACCTCCGCGAACGGGTAAGGACTATGTCTGCCTTGTTTCATAACTTGGCAGGCCCCTATTCCCTTCGGTACCTCTCTCTCGCTGACTCGGCTTCTTTGCCCCCGGGGTACCCCCTCCCTCTTCCTCCTTATGAGCTTTAGCCACTTTGTCCCCTGGTTCCCTCTCTTCTTCCTCCTTCCATTTATCTTGCTCTTTTCTCTTAGCATCCTCTACCATTTTTGTCCCCAACTCTCTTCTTCCCTTATTCCACCGATTGTTCTCTGCCTCTTCCTCTTCTCTCTCGTCATTCTCTGTATTCTAATCTTGTCTCTAGACCATGGGGGCCTCCTTCTCTTCTCGTCAAGCCCCTCAGGTTAGGGCTCTCGCCAGCCTTCTCGCATGCCACCAGTGCAAGGTTTCAGCAAAGCAACTTCAAAATTACTGGGATCTCCTTCTCCCCTTCAACCCCTGGCTTCTCACATCTAATCTTTGGGATCCTGATACCTACCGCTTGCTCGTCGATAGAGTAACTTCTGCCATGGAGCATGAGAATAAACGCTTCCCCCCCGGCCTCGTTCCTACGCTTATTACCATTCGCTCCTGCCTACTCGGCGCTAAGCCTCTAGAGATCTCCCTTTCAGAGCCCTCCTCTCCTGGGGAGGACTGTGAGAACTCTAATGCTCTAGTCTTCCAGCTTAACAACCTTTTGGAAGACTCCGATACTGCTTCCAAACCCCTAACAAAAACTGCTAACAACCGGGCTCAAAATGGCGCACTTCCGCCTTCTTCACCGCCTGAAAAGCGGAACCTTCTATATCTGGAACTCCCCTCCTCCGTTGAGGGCGGAGCTATACTCCCCCCTAGCCCCGCCAGTCACCCAGTCACCACACCACTTCCTGCCAAACCCCCTGACCCCCCTGCTCCCCCACCCGCTCTGTCACACCCCCCGCCCCTTTCTCTCCCCAGCGGCCTTGGCACCTCTGCCCCCGCCGCTCCCTATCCGCTTCCAACCTCAGCTCTCAATGCCAACACCGTGATCTCCCCAGAGGCTGCTGCGGCTGTCCTGCAACAGCCCCCACCGTCTTCCCTGCACCCGCAACAATGTTACAACTGTCGCTCAGGTTACTCCGGCAACGTTCCTCTGCCGTTTGGTCGTGCTCCTCTCCCTGATTGTTTCTGCCCCGCTCCCTCGCTTTTCCCTGTCAACCTCGCACCCAACCCTCAGCGTCCTCTTCCGTGGTACCCCTACAACCCCTCAGAGCTCAAGCGCCTCCACAAGGCAGTCAAGGAGGACGGTTTGGGGAGTCCCTTTGCACAGCAGCTCCTCACTGACATCTCACTTAACCTTAACCTTCCTTATGATTGGCAAGCGGTCGCACGGGCCATTCTCACCCCAGGCCAGTACATCAACTGGCGCGCCCATTTTCAGGACCAGGCAGAACAGCAACAAAGGGCCAACCAGGCACAGGGAATTAACTACCCTCTTGATGCCTTTACAGGCAGCGGAGGCTATGCCAACCCAGTGTCCTATACTGGGGCTAACGCCCTTTTCTGGGACCAACTCCGGGGCGTCGCCATGCACGCCTTTGGTAATTGCTCTGCCATTAAAACAGATACCTTTACCAAACTCATGCAAAACAAGGATGAGGATTTCTCCTCCTTTGTCTCTAGAGTCCAAGAAGCCTGTGCTCGTAAAGTCAGTAATGAGCAGGCCCAGATGGCCCTAGCCCGATTACTTATTCTAGAGGGTGCTAATGCAGTCTGTAGACAAGCCATCACCTCCAAAAGACAGGGTACTATCCATGACTGGATCCTAGCCTGTAAAGACCTCGACCAAACGTCCCATACTCTGGCCACTAGTCTCGCCTCTGCCTTAGTCTTGGCTGCAGGACCATGCTTTCACTGTGGAGAACAGGGACACTTTGCCCGTGAATGCCCTTACCCTAGCAAAGGCCTTATACTTCCTGGCAAACCATCAGCGCCCAAAAGGCCATCCAGGCCACCCACTCCATGCCCAAAATGCAAAAAGGGATATCACTGGGCAAAAGATTGCCGCTCTACATCCGATATGAGTGGCAAGCCTTTAAACTCCGCAGGGGGCAAGTCTCAGCCCCACTCCCAAGAGACCCAGCCTCCAAGGCCATAAAATGGACCATTCCTGTCCTCCGAAATCGCCCCGCCTTAACATTAAAGATCAAAGATGAATGGTATACAGGAGTTCTTGATACTGGGGCAGAGGTGTCCTGTTTTCCCGAATCCTATGCCCATATAACACCTACTGAACAGGGTCCGGCCATTGATGGCACCACTGCAAAAGGAGCTTCTCTCCAGTCCACCCTTCTTGTCCCGTGGCAGGACGAGGAGGGACACTCTGGTGTTTTTTGTCCTCTCTTCGTCCCCCATCTTACCACCATCCTCTGGGGCAGAGACATATTAGAGCAAATGGGAGCAACCCTCTCCTCTGGCAGCAGTGATAACCCTGCCGCCTGCCCTATCTCCCTTGTTCAAGTCACTGGCCCACCTCCAAGGCGTTCCCCCCAAGCATACAGGCCATTGCTCGATTAACTCCACCTACACCCATTCCTCTTATCTGGGACACAGAGGAACCTGTTTGGGTTGAGCAATGGCCCCTACCGTCCCATAAATTAACAGCATTACATGAATTAGTAAAAGAGCAGTTACAACTTGGGCACATAGAAAAAGTTACAGCCCTTGGAACTCCCCTGTTTTTGTAATTCAAAAAAGGGGTAAAAATACCTTCCATCTTCTCCATGACTTGAGAGCAATAAATGCCCACATCAAACCCATGGGTTCACCCCAGCCAGGCCTCCCTCATCCATCCGCAGTGCCCTTGGATTACTCCCTGGTCGTACTGGATATAAAAGATTGCTTCTTCTCCATTCCCTTGCATGACACAGACAAGGAAAAATTCGCATTCTCAGTTCCCCAAATTAACCACCAAGGGGCCAATGAACGCTATCAGTGGAAAGTACTCCCACAAGGCATGAAAAACAGCCCAGCTATTTGCCAGATCTATGTCAACTTCGCAATTCAGCCTCTCAGACACAGGTTCTTTGTCCTTCATTATATGGATGATGTTCTCCTAGCCCATGAAAATGCTCAAACTCTATCCGAGAGCTTTCAGGAATTAATTCACAACCTCAAACTTATTGGGCTAACAGTTAATCCAGATAAGGTGCAACACCATGCTCCTTTTACATTTCTGGGCTACAAAATAACTGAACAAATTCAGCCCATTCCTTTACAAATCCACTGCCCTAATAAAATGACCTTAACGGAACTGCAAACCTTATGCGGACAGATTAATTGGATGAGGCCCGCTCTCCCTATTACCACAGCGGAGCTACAGCCCCTCTTCAAACTACTAGAAACCAAAGGTAGCATAGCTGCGGCGGCCACTAGAATTATAAAAATCACCCCTGCAGCAAAGGCAGTTGTCAATAAAGTCTCTCAACAAATAAATGGAGTAGCAAACAAGCGACATGTCCCTACAAAGCCCACACAAGCCCTAGTTCTTTTAACTAAAGGAACCCCCACAGGAGCTTTGTGGCAAGAAGGACCTTTGCTGTGGTCACATCTAGCTAAATCCCGCAATTCCAAAATATTTCCTTTAGTATCTGCGGTTGTTCAGCTAGCGCAAACCTTAGTGCGCCTTAGTGTCCAAATATATGGAACAGAGCCCGATACCATCATTTGGCCCTTTTCCAAAAGCCAGACCGATTTACTTGCCCAATCTAACGCAGATTTCCAAATACTTCTTACAAGTTACACAGGACAGACAGACAACCACTACCCTAACCACAAGATCTTGCAAGGACTCACACAACTGCACATTGCGTCATCACACCACTCCTTCCCTTCCTCCACACCGTTGCCTAATGCCCGCGTTATCTTCACTGATGCCTCAAAAAAGGGCTATGGATTTGTCTCCTTCTCCATTGATCCAAATATCCCTCATGTCCGCACGCTCAAACTCAGTAGCTCTGTCCAGAGAGGAGAAGTTGAAGCCATCATTCTCGCCCTTTCTATATACCCTAATGAACCCATTAATATTTTCTCTGACAGCGCATATGCCTGTCAGGTCTGCAAAGTAATAGCATTCAGTACATTCTTTCCATCAGACTCGGCCCTTGATTGCAGCTTGACACGTCTACAACAACTAACTGAACGACGTGTACAGCCATGGTTTATCACTCACATCCGCAGTCACACTGGCCTATTCGGCCCACTTGCAGAAGGCAACGCGTTAATTGATTCGGCAGTATCCACACTAATGCTTGCTGTACACAACCAAGACCTAATCACCCAGGCACAGAGTCTACACTCCAGATTCCATTTTTCAGCATCCAGTCTAAAACATTTATTTCCGGACCTGACCATAGACCTCTGCAAACATCTAGTGTGCAGCTGTCGACGCTGTGCCCCCTTTTTACCTCTTGGGCCCTTACAACCCCAGGGTGTCAACCCTAGAGGTTTAAAACCCAACTCGCGCTGGCAAATGGACATCACTCATGTCCCATCCTTTGGTCGACAGAAATATGTACATGTTGTTAAAGACACTTACTCCAGCCTAGTCAGCACTGTTGCCCTCCCTGGTGAGCACGCACGTCACTGCATCCAAGCCCTAAGGCGGGCTATCCTCCTTATGGGAGTGCCCTGGGATCTTAAAACTGACAATGGGCCTGCTTACCATAGTTCTTCATTTCAGGCCTTTCTCAAACTTTACAATATCACACACCATTTTGGCATACCCTACAATCCACAAGGACAAGCCATCATAGAAAAAACTAACCATCACTTAAAAACCTTAATACTTAAAGAGAGGGAAGAACACCCCCACCACACCCCGGAAGAGATCCTTACTACGGTTCTAGTGAAACTCAATTTAGTCACATTCGATAAAAATGGACTGTCCCCCATGCATAAACACTGGTGTGCGTCCTCACTCTCCACCCCACTACCACTGGTATATTGGAAGGATCCTGAAGCCAACAAATGGCAAGGAAGTCACCCCCTCCTGTGCCAAGGTAGAGGTTTTGCTTGTGTTTTCCCAGACGATGCTCCCCAACCCATCTGGATCCCGGGACGAAACATCCGACCTGCCACCGCAGACCAAGCGCCTAACGAGAAGGGAACGCCAACAGCTGAGGCACCTAACCTACCAGATGACGCGTGTTATACCGAACAACCCAACTCCTCAAGTACTCCTCAATCTCTATCGCAGAGTCCGCGCACAAACTCCCCTTCAGCCTAACCAACCCATCAACCTGGTAGTCCTAATAATCCTCTTTCTTTCCGTGGCCACAACACCTGTCCTCTCTAACTCGGCTCACCAACCCTTCAATTGGACAGTCAAGGTCATGGCCAATGATAAAATCCTGCAATACAATGTCACTGCCCAAGCCCCGTCCTTTGAAGTGCATATTTGTAGCCTTATAGGCTATTCTTACTCACAAAACTTCAAGGCATCGTGCTGTTATCGTCATAATACATATTTACTCAGCCCTACTGGCCATATGGTCTCTGGTTTTTACATTTGCCCTTCCTCCGCCACAGACTGCCGCGACCCCACGCTCTTCTATTGCCCCTCTTGGGGCTGCGAAACCATGGCTTACGGCTGGAGCGCTGCTCCAAATCGGGACTCCTACCTTACCTTCAAAACTGCAAATAGCTCCCGATGGGATATAATTGTCCTCACTGTTAAAGACCCTTCCAAAACTGCCTGGCTAGAGGGCCGTACATACGGCCTTCGGCTATACATGGAAAGCTATGATTACAGCAGCCTTTTCATAATACAAAAGAGGGCCACCACCCCCGCTGTTCCAATTTCCGTTGGCCCCAACCCAGTCCTCAACCCTCCCTCTATTCTTGCACTCCCTAACAATCAGTCTTCTAACTCCAGCGCCGCCCCTCTTACCCCACTACCCCCGTTACGAATCTACAACCCGCTTCTGTCCTTAGTTAATGCCTCCTTCTCCACTCTTAATTCCTCCTATCCCAACTTTACCGCTAGCTGTTGGCTGTGCCTCTCCTCCTTAATGCCTTACTACGAGGCTATAGCCACTAACGCCTCCTATCAATCTTCCTCAGAAAACAATCCTCCGTCTTGCAACTGGAACCAAACTCAGATAACAGTCCAGTCTGTCTCTCAGAGCGGGCTCTGTGTCACTAAAATCGGAGGCACTGTTATTCCCTCCATGAAAACCCTCTGCAACCATACAACTATCCCTAACACGACCGCAAGATTTCTCTTACCCGACAATAACACACCATGGATCTGTTCCTCCACAGGCCTTACCCCATGCCTTAATGTTCGCACCCTCAACTCCACCAACGAAACCTGTGTGCTTGCTATAATACTCCCCCGCATTATCTACCATACCAATAACCAATTTTTTGATTCCTGGCAGCGTCATCTCCTACCAACCTACATACAAAAAAGGGAACCTATCACCGTCATTACAATTGCCACACTTTTAGGTCTTGCAGGAGCCGGCACTGGAATTGCAGCCCTAACCTTACACAATAATGCCCTTTCCTCTCTCAGGTCAGCCGTCGACGAAGATATCACCCATCTCGAAACAGCCATTAACCACCTACAAAAATCTCTTACATCCCTCTCCGAAGTAGTCCTTCAAAACCACAGAGGGCTAGACCTCCTCTTTCTCAAAGAAGGAGGCCTCTGTGCTGCCCTGGGTGAAGAATGCTGTTTCTATGCTAATCACTCGGGCCTCATCCAAGACAATTTAGCCCAAGTAAGAGCCGGGCTAGAAAAACGTAAAAAGGAGAGAGAAGCCCAGGGGGGAGGTCTCTCCTGGGGATTCCAAGGATTCCTCCCCTACATTCTCCCTATTCTAGGCCCCCTAATCATTCTTCTCGTCGCACTGGCAGTCAGACCATGGGCCATCAAAAGGATCGTCCAACTCGCAAAAGATCAAGCTAATGCCATTTTTACCTCATTTGTACAGGTCCACTACCAGCGGCTCGCCACCGCCGAGGAACCCCCCCCCACACCCGTTCCTCCCGCAGTACCCTTCCCCTCATCCTCCCGGCCCACCTCCACCCGTTCTCCCCACAGGAGTTCTGCGCCGCCTGTTACCTCGGCTCCTCCTGCTGCCCTAGCCCTCAAGCAAATCCAGCTCTAAACACCCGCCCACAACGTCCACTCCTGCTTCCTCCAGTCCGAGACCTCGCCTCCAAAACTTCGTTCGCCCTAAGCCCCACCGCTATAGCCACGGCTCTCCAAAACTAAGCAGCCACTCACCTGTTCCATCACCCTTAATCCGGGCTCCTTTCCAATGCTACTAACTCATAATAAGGTAAGGCAGGCTAAAGTCTGGCCAACAAACATAGCTGCGTTGTTTCTGCCCTCCATAAATAACAACATCCTCCAACCCTCCCCGCCTTTAAGCAGCTGAGTGCGAGGCAAAGCACTGCAAGAGACGGTTAAAAGTGACAACCTAACTGTTCTCTGAGAAGCATGCCTCATTAGCACAAGGGCTCGTTCTAACTGAGCAAAATGCTCAATAAAACATTGGGCTGGCTAGCCAATGACGGGCAACTGGACTGACCCATCAATCAACCTAAGACAGGGACATGGCCTTCTGCTGCCATGTTTCCCAATGACGGGTAAGACTGATAGGGTACAGCCCCGACCTAAGACAGGCACAGACCCTCCTTCACAAATAGCACATTTGCAGATAAGAGCACCCTTCCACAATGAGGCCTCTACTTCCCTCAGCTAGCTATACAATATAAGGCTCAAATAAAACAAAAAGGAGGAGTTGGAGGCAGCCAGAAAAATGTGAAGCTAAAATGGCCGACTAACAACTAAAAACTAGCCTGATCCTATATTTAGCCTTCTTTGAAAAAATAGCTTACCCTGTTCCCGCGCCCGCGAAACTTTCCCGCGCCCGCGAAACCTTCCCGCCTTCCGCAAATAACAAACCCTCCCTAGCAACCAACTGTGCCCAATCCCCGCCTAACACTTACTCCCTCCTCTTCCACGCCCTGCCTCTTGCTCCACCCCTTACCTAGCTTATAAAAGGTTGTGCACTTGCTCAATAAAGAACACCCCCTGCATACTCACCTCGTCTCCGCAATAATTCTTTCCCTCGCCGTCAAGGCCCCCGGGAACGCCGACTACCTCCCGGTGCTCCCCCCTCATCCTGCCCGACAACAGGAAGTGAGACGGAAAAAATAGGTGTTATACGGGGGCACTTTTGGGACATTGGAATTGTCCTGAATGACACTGCAATGAGAGATACAGGCCATTATAAATCTTGTCATAACTTAAAAAAATTGTGTGGAAGAGAGCTTAATCTACAATGTAATCTATCATCCCTGCTTAGTGGCAATGCTCCAATATATGTTTATCAATTATAACAAGTATACCACACTAATGAAAGACGTTGTTAATATGGGAAAAGGTGGGAGGGGTAGGGAGTGGGGCATATGGGAATCCCCTATATTTTTTATATAACATTTATGTAATCTAAGTATCTTTAAACAATTTTTGCAAGTACATAAGAAAAATAAAGTACTGGAATTGAAAAATATATATATATTCTAAGGAAAATTCTTGGGCTTTAAGCATGAGAAATACATTAATTAGCATAAAGAATTAAATTCTATAAACCCATAACTTAAAACTTTAAAAGAAATAAAATATCATTTCAGGAAAGACATGGGAATTAATAGAAGCAAAAAACAAATCATTTATAAATGGATAAAATAGAAGAAATAACTAAGATCCAGAGAAACATGCCTAATAGTAATTTCTGCAATGAAGATAATGTTCTGTATCTACACAATGCATTGTGGAAGCCATGGCACATATGTGCTTACATGCAACTGAAAATTTGGCTACTACTACTGAAAAAGGAAATTGTTAGTTTTATTAAATTTCATTAATTTCAATTTCATAGCCACATGTGTCTAGTGCTTACATTATTTAGGAAAAAAAATCTAGAATCTTGGAAGGGGTAATAAAAAGTATTGAAATAGATTCAAGCAAAAATTTTAAATGGGCACCAATATTCAAAATACGAAATGAGTATGGCGAGGCAAAAGTTGTCATCATGCAATGTAAGATGTTGCTTCAATAGTAAAAAAGAAAACAAGTATGAATATTGTCAGGACATATAAAAGTTTACTTGTATTAAATTCATTCACTTCAAAGAACTCTATGAATCAGTTTCTATTATTTTCCCCAAATGGAGGAAAAGAGCTGTTATATGACTTTTACCAAAGAATGCAAGTAGGTGACTGAGATGGGATTTTTCCAAGTATTGCTCCAGATGTCAAGCTTTAAATACAACGTCACAATGGCCAGATCATAAACAGCACAGATTTCTTGGAAGGTAGAGACCTGTGATCCTCAAATCTGTCCAACTCAGCCTCTTTTGATGGTAGCTTCCACAGGTATTTTAGATTCAGCAATTCTGGGGTGCTGAAATATGCAACTGAAGTTTGAAAGACTTTTATAAAACATTAAAAATCCTAAAATATTTGGTAGTATTTAGTAATAAAAATAGAACAGTAATAGGAATCTAAGAAATCTAGTTCAAACATTAGAGTTCATCTTCTGGGATTCTAGTCCAATTTGTATACATATTGGAGCCCACAGGAAAACAGGCTTCCTCTTTTTGGCCAGCACTATCTCTTAATGTCATAAGCCATGGGAGTTTGACTACGTGTCCTGACTTCACAAAGTCCAGCTAAGAAAGAGATTTCCTTCTCTTTCATATCTATGTTAGAAATTTTCCTTCTAATAGTTCCCAGTTACAAAGGCCCTGTCAGGCACTAAACATTTTATAACTATTATTTCATTAATATTTACAACCTTCAGAAGGTGGTATTATCATCCCATTTAACTGATGAATCTAACAAGACCCAGAGTAGTTAATTTGTCTCAATTATAAGTGTGAGATAGTGAAAGAGCAGGATTAAGTGGGATGTCATGGGATAATTTAGGGGGAAAAAATTTATGAAATACATTTAGATGTCTTTAAATGATATCTTGGAAAAAGTGGGAACTGAATAGCTATCATTGATGGACATATGATCTATTCTAAAGCCCAGACCCAATTACCAGGTTAAATGCATTATATGTATTATTTACTAAGACAAATGAATAATTTGGGTTCCATTTCTCACCAAGATGGAGTAAAGGGACTGGATTTAACCTCATGCTAGAAACAACTCATCCATTCAAAATATAATAAAAGAGTTTTCAAATATTGGACATCATGTTAGGTAGACCCTGAAAAATTAGAAACATATGAATTCAGCCCTATAGTCACCCAAGTTATATCCTGGTGACAGTTTTCAGGCTGTACAGCAGGATGAGTAAACCCAGAAATTGCCCAATGGTCTCCACAGGATGACTCTGGGCATCTGAGGTCAAGCCAACCAGAGGTCTCAGTACAGAGAGCCACAGAGTGAAGGGAGACTGCACAAAGAAAGAGCTCTGAGGAAGCGAAGCAGGACCCTTGGAGTCTTCAGCTGAGTACTGACCAGTATGAACTAGTGAGTAAACTATCTAAAATTGAGAAAGAACCACTCAAAGGAGCAGAAGGAACAATCACAGCTTCAGACATACAAAAGCTGAAACAATTAATCTCCACCAGACCTGCATCCCAAGAGATACTTAAGGAGATCCTCCAAGTAGAGAAAAATTGATATATCAGATGGAAACAAGGATCTATACAAAGGAATGAAGAACACCATAAATGGTAACTACATGGTTATATATAAAAGATATTTTTCCTGATTATTAAACTTATTAAAATAAAATGGGATGATACCACCAAAATGGAAGAGTGAGTTGTTGCAGAGTTCTAGTGCCCACACAGAAGCTTTGGCCAACAACCAGTTTTGACAGAACCCTATCTTTCTCAGAGTGCTGGAAAGCAGTTAAAGAAAAGGTGGAACATGGCAAGTGCCATATCAATAAAGGAGGCAACTTTAAAATGGGAGGAAAACCTCATGAGTCCTTTCCTGGTGCTTTCTCCAACCCTCCCTTGCTTAGTGTGGAGCCAGGCTGTCCTCCCACTGCAGTTCGTTGGTCCTGGTAACAGAGGAGAAAGAGTATCATTCACGTACATACTGGGATGCAGGTATATCTGGACCAAAGTCTCTGATGGCAGCATGAAAGAATAATCAGGACACTTGTCTCTGACTTGACGTCCCAGAGCTTGTTCTCAATTTAGAATAACTCACAGGTAAACCAACTGGTATAAGAAAATAATCAAACCTTAGATAGCTGGAGCAAAGAATTACTGGGTTGAAAATATTTAATATGGCACCAGAACAAGAGGTAATACACTCTCTTGGGTGAAAAGGGACATATGGATCCGTATAAACAGGTTAATTCAAAAGGCCATGTGTGCATGCCAAGTACAAGTCACATGGTAAGAATAGACCTCAGAGATCCTCATATTCACCTCAAGCTATTCTTTAGGATAATTGTTAGGCTGGCTAAATTCTGAGGGAGAACACTCATACAATCACATCTGCAAAGACTCGGAAAGTGTTCTTCTTCTTCTTTCTTCTTTCTTCTCCCTTCCTTCTCCCTTCCTTCTCCCTTCCTCCTCCCTTCCTCCTCCCTTCCTCCTCCCTTCCTCCTCCTCCCTTCCTCCTCTTCCTCCTCCTCCTCCTCCTCCTCCTCCTCCTCCTCCTCCTTCTTCTTCTTCGTGGTTGTTAGCTCTAGGCATTCAAAGAAATCTCTCACATAACAAGAAGTTGCATTCAAGCTTAAGGAACAGACAAGTCAGTGACTAAATTCCAGAGGCAACACATTAAAATATTAAAATACCCAGTGTATAACAAAATATTATTTTACATTTTACACTGCCACAAATTCCTATTATCCACATCCACTCTAACACTTCTTATTTGCCATGTAGTTTAATGGTAGCAAATTCAGCTGTAAAGAAGGACCACTCCCACTGTGGAGGTTCACTTCTGACAGCAACCCTGGGAAGCCTGTGCTGAGGTGACAGGGCCACATAAGGAAAGGAGCCTTGTTCTCATCAGTCACCTCCAGAAAGAGAGACACCCCCCCCCCCATCCAGGAAGGCTTGGATTAAAGGGTACCAAGTGGCTCCACAGAAAACCCATGTACTTTTAATACTTTGCCTGTCCAAACTGATTTCTCCTGAGATCTTATTACTAAGATCCAGGTCTGTTAGTTGATACTTTTGGTGAGACCCTGTCAAGGTCCTCTACCCACGCCTGCCTTGACAAAATACCAAAAAACTGGAAAATGCAGGGAAGGGAGATCTTTTTTTTTTTTTTTTTTTTTTTAACAGTTTTTTTTTTTCATTTTAAAGTATATTAAAATTTGAAAAAGCATCATTAAAATGTTTTTTTAGAAGTAACTG
The DNA here is from genome assembly GCA_026826555.1 of Tolypeutes matacus. Classification (NCBI taxonomy): domain Eukaryota; kingdom Metazoa; phylum Chordata; class Mammalia; order Cingulata; family Chlamyphoridae; genus Tolypeutes; species Tolypeutes matacus. Next base: position 266,244 of record JAKSZT010035599.1, on the reverse strand, counting down.
TTTTAAGAAAATATATAGTTGTATAGTCACAATCTTGTTATACTATTAATTATAATGCTAATTATAGGATAAGAAAATATATTACTCAAAGAGACAAGCAAACATTAAAGACAGCTCTTACACATATTTAAAATTAAACAGGGGAAACCCATGTGCCTCAAGCGATTGGGCTCCTGTCTGTTTACCATACAGGAGGTCCAGAGCTTGATTCCCAGGGCCACCTGGTGAAAAACAAGCTGGCCCACACAGCTCACAGAGAGTGCTGGCCCGTAAAGGAGAGCTGGTCCGGCAAGATGATGCAACAAATAGAGACACAGAGGAGAGACAACAAGAGACACAGCAGACCATGAAGCTAAGGGGGTGCAAGACAGTGAGTGCCCCTCTCCCACTCCGGAAGGTACCAGGATCTGTTCCCAGGGCCACCTAAAAGAAGACAAGCAGACACAGAAGAACACACAGAGAGCAGGCAGGGAGTGCAAAACAATGGGGGGGGGAATAAATATATAAAATAAATCTTTAAAAAGATAAATGGAAGAACAACAAAACTTAATAAGTTCTATGAGAGAAATTTTCACTTTCATAATCTCAACAGCCAAAGAATAGACCAAAAAAGAAATGTTAACTATCTACATGCTGCCAATTTGTGAACAACAGGAATATTATTAGAATTGATAAATTATAACTGACTTTGAAGGTTTAAACAATGTAAAATAAATTGCTAAGTACCTGAGAAAATCAGAATACTACAGTCCGTTCAGCAAGAGTTTTCCATTAGACAAAGATCCCATATCTTAAAGAAAATGATCTAAAGATTCAATACAATAATTCTCTCCCTTCTATTGGTATAGAATAAAGTACCCGTTTTTAAAATTGCAAAGAAAGGCATGGTAGAAATGCTGTCTCCTATCAATATTTATAAATTTAATGATCCCCTGTCTGATACTTGGGATTTAGGAACACTTATTAAGAAGAATTAAGTCTTATATTTGAGAGTTTCTCATTCATATGAAATGCTTTTTGTCAGGATCTCCTGAATAACCACCTAAAATTACCACAGTAAAAAAATATAAACATAGAGAGGTACACAAACAAAGATCATAAACCACAGCCCTACTTTTCAAACTTTTCATTCATTCATCAAGGATTCACTAAATTATATTGGGTGTAAATATAGTAGACTGCCCTACTTTAGTATTGTTTTAGAAAGTTTTGCCTAAGTGGGGGAAAAAAAGAACGATTTTTGCAAAGCTCGGAGTATCAAAATGTAATTGGTAGGACAGCAGTTTTAGCTCAGTGGTTGAATGCCTGCTTCCTATGTACAAGGTCTTGGGTTCAATCCCCAGTACCTACTTATTACGTATTTGTCTCAGTCACATAGAGTCACTAAATGGTTGGAATGGTTCCAATTTATGGGCTAGGAATATTGTTAGGCGATGTCCAGTTTTATTATTTATTTCAGGGTCAAATAACTTTCTTTTATCTTCTCATGGTCTCCCCTTAGATGATTAACACAATTATTCTGTTGCATGTTCTCTGCATGAAGGTGGGTTGCTTCACCTATCTGAATAGTCTCAGGTCTTTATGATTACTAGAGTTCACCAAAACTTTAGGACCAAACATCTTTTGATTAATGGGGATACTGAGGCCCAGAGATGGAGATGCTTGAGCAGAGAAGAAACCAGGACCTGAAAGCAAGACTCCAAATTGTCTCCATAAACCAGAGGAATACAGTTCCATTAATTTTATGGCAGTATGGAACTCTAGAGAAGACTGAGTGCAAACCCTTCTCTTTTACATGAAGAGACTGAAGATTTATTTCTCTGTATTCTCTACAGTGCAAAATTTTACTTTGGTTTTCATAGGAATCAGAACATCTATACCTATAGATGTTGGCTCCTCTAGGCAGAGAGTGACTAAGATGTCTTTGAATTTTAGAGGCAGAACTAGATATCCCAAGGGCAGATGGAAATTCTTAGGAGAATAAGCACATCCAGATATGTAGGCACAGATAAAATCTAATGGTGTGTGTCCCAACATGAAGCCCTGATATACTCCTGTGCAAGGGAAGGGATAAGGGCATGGCACTGCTTAATCCTCTAGGTTTACTGTAGGCCAAGATCAGATGCAGGCAGGCCAGAGGACATGAGCTGGTCAACTTTGCCTGCCATGACTCAATCCTTCGTTCTTTCATGCACAAGAATATTTAACACTATGTGAACAAAGAGCAAAGCTAGAGAGCCATGTTTTACACAACTTTGCTTGTCTCCCCACCCCTCTCCCTTCACAACTGACAGTTGGTCCTGGTTGCCAGGCATTTGTTTTCTTTTGAGAGGGAACCACCACAGGATTCCGCACAGTCAGTTGTGGCTAATAGGATACTGGCACTCAGAAGCAGAGCTGTGGTGACCTCTGAGCCATGGAGGTCCTGCTCATGGCCAGCAAATTGTCTTTCCAACTGGTATTGGAGCAGCTTTTATTGGAGCAGCTTTGTGGTAGTCTGCTGATGTCTAAAACCCTGAGACAACTTCTGGTTCTCCTTGGGTTTCATTGGGAGTTACTGGTAAGTATAGTTATGGTTATTCTTATAGTAAAGTGTCATCATACTTTAAGAAGTCGTAACAAACTAGCCAAATGTATTTCTGCTGCTACTGAAAAACATCATAAAGTCTGTGAGAATACTGCCATGATGACATCAGCCACTGAAGCCCTTGAGTTTTCTGTGATAGAGGCCAGTTTTATGACATTACAGACTCTTTGTTTGTCAGCAGTCAATAAACATCTAAACCGCTCTTCACTTGAGGATATAGAAGACCTGCTGGAAAATGAACAGGTAAGTAAGAGGCCTAAACTTTCACCTCATGGAAAGATGATGGCTCGCCTTCAAGAGCAGACTCAGTCACTTCACAATGCAGCACAATCCCTCCAATCCCTCATGACTGATACAAAATGGACCTTAGAGGCATCTCAGTTGAATGGAGAACAACTTCAGAAGAATATGATATATGGTTTGAATGAAAACATTTATCTTCAGGAAAATCTAAAATTGATTGCCCAGGAAATGGTGGGATGGAAGCAAAGGGAGCAAGAAATGAAGGAACAGATAAAAGTGAATACACCAATGCAAAAATGAAAAACGTTGTGCAGGATAAAGACAGACAGATGAAATCTCTCACTAAACCATGCTGAAGATGATAATTTTCTCTGATCACTTAAGAGAAACTTATATGGGTGATGGCAACACAGATTTAGACAAACAGAGGGAATCAGAAAACAGAGAACACCACGTGTATCCATGAGCAGTTGATTTGAATAAACTTATTAATATTGTGAACTTAAATGTTTACCCTAAAAGGCTGTAAAGAGAAAAACTAAAAACATTCAAGAAAGTATGTGAAGAAAATCAAATGACTGAAGAGATTACAGGGCACATAAAAAGTCTGCAGAATCAGCAAGCATCTTTGCAGTCAGAAAATTCACACCTGGAAAATAAGATTGAAAAGCTTCAGAAGAAACTTCAAATACTTTCTGAGGTTCATCAAAAACATGTGCTGCAACTTGAGAAAAATTCAATGGAGGAGGGCTCTTACTGCTCAGAAATAGAGAAGAAACTTCGTGAAGTATACAGAAACATGCACCTCACATATCAGAAGCGAAACCTCTATAAGAAGATGGCTGAAGACATGGAAAAAGAATTGGACAGCACCAATTCCTTCTTTCATGAGCAGATTATATATTATGAGAAGAAAGCTCAAGAAAGGGGACTGAAAGCTCTGTCCACTGAAAGAAACATCAATGAGCTAAAAAAGGAAAATGATTACATCAGGGAAATATTGGCAAAAGTAGAGTTGAAGGCCCAGGTTTTCCCAAGTGGCCCTCTTGCACCTGATATTCCACCTATAACCTTCAGGAACATGAAGGTTTGATTCAGTTTTCATAGCTGTGATTGTTGTCCATCCTCAACTACCAAGGTTTCTGCTTGGGTTTTTGCTCTTTAAAATTTTGACTGATCTCATTTAAGTTTTACTGCTGTCATTTAATTGATGTTCTTATTGAACTTTATTTGATAGGGTAGCATTTTACAAATACATATTTCTTTAGTATAGGTGTTTGAATAATTCCATTTCCTTGGATCATGTAAAATATGATAATTAAATATTGTGTTTGAATTGAAAAAAAGTCGAGTGTTTTTTTCCTGATATATTTATATTTATGAGAAATATAAATACATTTCTTAGAAAACAAACAATAAAAACAGCAATAAAATAAAATAGTTCTTTTTCCCACTCCTCAAAACTATACAGAATGGTCAAAAGATTACTTGTGAATATACGTAGTAGGTCTGCTTCAAATATATTACACTTTATAAATGATCTTTTATTTCCATCTAATAAATTTATTTTGAAAGAAATTTTCAATCACAGAAATTTACAATGAAAGTAGAGGTGATTCACGTATATCAAATCCTCTCCCCCCCTTATATTTTCCCTTAATAACTTCTTAGTATTGTACTTTTGTTTCAACTGCTATACAAATATTGAAGTTTTGCTACTATCCAACATCTATAATTTACCCTTTACATTGTACAAATTTATAAGTTTTGACAAAATATATAATGGCCTGTATCTGTCATTGCAATAACTTGCATAACAATTCCAATACCCCCAAAATGCCCCATGTTACTTCTATCTTTTCCTCGCCCTGCTCAGAACATCTGGTAAACATGTATAAATGATCTTTTAATACACACAATTCAGGAATATAAAGTCTCATTTGGAGATGATGTCAATATTTGAAGTTGAGCCCTTGTGCGAATATGATTTCTAGGCCCTGCCCAAGGGTAGCCTTGAAAGAGCATGACAAGAAATATTGACTGCTTTGCTCTTACGTAATTCCCAATCTGAAATGTTATACAATGAAGAATACAGAAAAACTGTCATTATGTTAACTCATGGCCACATTGAAGGTGATTTACCCCAGGAGGTCTAAATAAAAGCAAGAAAAGATGGTCATTGCTCTACACAAGTATAAGAAGGAATTAAAATGACTGTTAGGATTGCTAATAAAGGATGGGGTGTCGATTGTACAAAGATTTCCTTTGATTTGAGAAGATGAAGTGACCTTCAGGCTGAGACCTGAAGAATGAGAAGGAGGTAGCCATGCAAAATGCTAAGGAAAGAGTTTTTCTGGCAGTAGTCGCAGGAAGGGCAAATGCTTCGAGAAGGGAGAAAGCAGTTAACAAGTTCCAGAAACAAAAGAGAGAGTGAGGAAGAGTGAATGAGGATATAACTGGAGTTTTAGGGCCAAGGCAGATCACATGGGGCCTTGGTAGGACTGGATAAGTTTGCATTTTATCCCAGAAGCTCTATATGTTAAGTGGGCTGGGGATAATAGTATTATGGGGCGAGAGCAGGGGAGAAGCAACAGGATGAGTCTGGTGAAATGGTAGTTGTGGAATCAGCAGGAAATGTAGGTGGAGACAATAATTCAGGCTACATTCTGAAGGGAATCATTATGTTCTAATTTTGTGATCTGTAAGCAATACAGCATTGCTGATTTAGAACTCAGGAATAACTCAATGAAATAAGTAACTGGAGAAACACCTATATATGTCCAGCCTACTGTGGTAAGGAATACACAAACAGATAAGAAGTGAACTCTATCCAATTGTACAGTTTGGCAGTTTGCTATAATTATGAATTCCAAAAATAGGTATTGGATTATGCTTGTAAACTGGTTGTTAATCTGGACATGATTAAGTTATGATTAGGGCATTGAGCCCCACCCCTTGGTGTATGGGTAATCAAATATAAAAGGCATGGCAAAGGACAGAATTGTAGCAGTTTTGATGTTGGTGTTCTGATGAGGAAGGAGAGAAGGCCCCAGGAAAAGAGACAAGACCTTCACCTGAAAGTTCACAGATGACCTTGTGGAGAGAGGCAGAACCTAGAGAGACTCATAGTCTACAGCTGACCTTGTGAAGAAACAGAGGTGCTGAGCCCAGAGAGAAATGGAGACCCAGGAAGAGAGGAACCCAAAAAGCTTGAACCCTGGCAAATGTCAGCAGCTGTCTTGCTCCAACACATAGCAACAGACTTTGGTGAGGGAAGAAACTTATGCTTTATGACCCAGTAACTGTAAGTTTCTACCACAAATAAATTTCCTTTATAAAAACCAACTGATTTCTGATATTTTGCATCAGCACCCCTTAGGCTGACTAATATAGAATTTGGTACCAAGGAGTGGGAAAGTGCTTTTGCAATTACCAAAATGTTGGAATGATTTTATAAATGGGTAAGGGGTACCTTTTGGAAAAGTTGTGAAATGCTTGATGGAAAAGGCCTAGATCACTTTGAAGAGACTGTTGATAGTAATATGGATGCTAAAGAGACTTTTTATGATGCCTTAGATGTAAATGATGAAACTATCATTGGAAACTGGAGGAAAGGTGATCCATGTTTTAAAGTTTCAGAGAACTTACCAGGATTAACTCCTGGTGTTATATGGAGGACAGAATTTGAAAATGTTGAA